>APFE030945522.1:2347-39511 GCA_000404065.3 Pinus taeda | reverse complement strand
TCAGAGTTTTCTCTAGAATAATCTTCTTTGATGACAATGTAGTGTTCTTTTTGTGCTCCTTCCCACCATGTAGATCTGTGGTGGTTTTTTCTAGTAAAATTTTTCTCAGAGGCTTTTGGGCAATTTTTGGCTAGATGCCCTGTCTCAAAGCACGATCGACATCTGAGGACACTTTCATAATCAAGCTTCTGGTTCCACACATAGTCTTTACTTGTTAGATTTATTTCAGCTGGGAATCCGGCGCTGAAATCCATTTCTACACAGATGCGTGCATAGGTGGTTCTGGCATATTCCTCTGTTTCTGGGCACCTGCAGTAAAATTTCCCAATTGCATTTCCGATGGCTTTTAGCGAGGAGAGATTCCAGAGATGCAGGGGTAGGCTTGGCAATCTCACCCAAACTGGGGCTGAGGTTATCACTGCTGTAGAGGGATCGAATGATGGGTTCCATGGCTTCATGAATAGGCCTGATTTTTCCCAAAACCAAGGGCCGGAATCTAGAATACATTGTCTGCTTTCAGGATTTTCAAAATCTACTATAAAGAAACCTCTAGCACAGGGGTAGATATTAATTTCATCAGAAATGATAGGCTTCCATACCTCGGAGATCCAATTGTGGAGTGCTATCAGCCGCGGCCAAAAACCATTGAACCGGCAAATTATGGCACTTTCGGAGAACTTCAAAGCTTCATCGAGTGAGTCCTGGACCACTTGGATAGTGGGAGCTGGAGCTTCACTCACGATATGGGCAGGAGATTGCCCTCCAGAGGCGAATGAGCCACCAATTATTTTTGCGAAGCTCTGAGCCATATTTTACGCAGATCTGCACCAAATCGAAAGCCAAACTGCAGATCTGAAGAGATACGAACGTCTCACTCAAGACTACGAGAAAACTGCGAGATCTGCGAAAGAAAATCTACTTGAAAACCCAGAAGAGATCTGCGAGAACCGCAAAGAAGAAAACCGCAGAGAAAACTGCGAAAACCGAAGAAAACTGCTAGAGCCGCCTGCTATATCTCATATGAGGTACGCTTGAAAAACCCAGAAGAGATCTGCGAGAATTATGGAAGGGACCTGTAAAAATATTTGGAACCGCCTGCGCGATCTCATATGAGGTACGCTTGGAAACCCAGATGAAAACCGCAGATAAAACTGCGAGAACCGAATATCATAGATCCGCAGATCGGATGAATGAAATGATCGATCTGAATGCCGGATGAATGAAATGATCAATCGGAGGAATGCCGCAGATCGGATCGGAAGAATGCCGCAGATGCCGCAGGTCGGATTGGATGCTACCAAAAATCAACACCTTATACATGCATCGGGCTTCATCTGAGTCTTACATTACTTGTTGGGTTTCATTCAGCTCTCCTTGAGCTTTATTAACTTTTTTCTTTCCCCAACCAATTCCCAAGACCCTCAAAACATAAAAGACAAGAACAAACAAACAAGAAGAAAAACCATGAAAACCAATATCAATACGACACCACAAATAAAATGGCATGGATATGCACCAAACACTCAAAACATAGAAGACAAGAACAAACAAACAAGAAGAAAAACTATGAAAACCAATAACAATACGACACCCCAAATAAAATGGCATGGCTATGTACCAAATATAAACAAACTACAAATCAAGCGCAAACAAATCACAAAGAACCAAAAGCACAAAACTAGCAATAAACATGATGAATCAATCCCCATGGGTTCCCAATGCTTCCAAGGGAAAACTCAACCCGAGCCTCTTTCAAGATTTCATGGCAGTCTCTTTTGCCATGCAATCCGCTGCATCATACAACCATAAACACATAACTGTTAGTGTATAAATAAAGATAACACTATATCAGTTACTTTACCTTGTTGTGCCAAGCACACTGCCTTGTAACTGAACATGTACATATATCATCTCTTAAGAGACTTCAATTCTTGATAAATCTAGCCATAACTGGAAACCAATTGTTATATTTGTCAAATACATTTTCAGGAATATAGCACATATCCACATAATGTCAGACAAAATCAAGGTTAAGAAGACTTACTATATTCATGCAAAGCGCTCATTCGTTTGGAATTGCGGTTTCCAAAGATAGCCAAAGAAATTCTCACCTAATTCCTTTCTTGTATCTTTTTCATTGCTGCAATTGAGTCTTACTATATTCTATTACATCACCCAGCTGTTAGTTATATAAACAAATCAACTGTTACCTTGTCATGTTAATACGAAGCATGTTGCCTCTAATTGGTTCACACATGTTAATCACATGTTCCAAATATCAAAACATCATGTCTATTAATTTGAAATTAGTGCTTACCAAGAGTAACCATGATGTCATAATACTACAACTAGCACCCCCTTTGCACTCAAGTGCATATCAACTGTCTCTTAGCACACACTGTGTTAGTACAACAATCTTAAAACAAGATTATTCCTTCATGCAATTTTATAAACACATACTCATATCATGTGATTAATCAAACAATCAAACAACTTGTAAACATACCATGTTAGATAAACCAAATAGATGACATAGTAAAACACATATCTTAATGTATCTCAGGGGAGGCTAACACATCTGCACAAGTCAATCCAGACCAGTACGACACAATATCACAAATATACCAACTCATACCTGAATATCGTAACCATAACCGTCCGCACAGACCAATTCAAGTTAATACGATACATATAACATCAAGATCTGAGTTGTAATGACCATAATCATCATGCATATGGCCGTAATGTTGATTTGGGGTAGCATCAAATGTGCTCTAGGCCTCAAATTTTGCAGGGAGGCTTGGGCAGATGTATTCCAAAGAACCCAAAAAACGTTTTGCGAAATTCCACTCAGGAACAATTTTGTTAAAATAATTAATATTTTTTTAATGGGCCCCTAAGTCTAAACTTAGGAAATTAAAAATATTAATGGGTATTAATCTAATTGTGGGTGTAACTTCTAGAAGAAGACGAGGATCAAGCTAAAATGATCTTAGCCATTTATTAACTTTTAATCTGGGTCGTTGAATGTCAACGAGAAGATTATTTAAGGAAGCTTGAGGGTCATTTGGAAAACACACCGAGAGATCAAGAGATCAAATTTATGAAGTGGGAAGTTGATGAAAAGAAATCTGGGGTATTGCCCAAAATCCCTTTCCATGTAAAAATTCGAGCCTGGGCCTGTGGGTTATGGGCCCACAAGTCTCTTCGGAAGCCTTCTAATATAACTTTTTAAATTACAACCGTGCGTATTCATTAAAATTAAACATCCACACATGGGAGATAAACAATATAAAACAATATATATGGGAAGTCTTAATACCCCACGCCACGCATAAGGCAAGTATGCAGCACCACGTAAAATCTGCTCCAATCCAAATCTCCTACCTCCCGATTCGATTCAATCGCCAAACCTGTTTATAACGCCTCACGTCCGGTCTATTGAGATACGAAACCTCTGCAATTAATAGATTTAAAATACCACTCCAACAAACAGTTAGTTCCACCTCTAACAAGCTACGCAGACACGTCTCTTTCAATATTCAAGACGGTCCAAAATCCTGGAAATGAATCCGTGGCATGCTGGAGTTCCTTCGGCTCATGGCCCAAAATATATGGGTATGTAACAAAGAAGATTCAACTTCATTTGGGTACGATGGTTTATTTACACAACCATATGCATACAAATGTTGACACAGGATTTTAAATACTAACGATGGGTTGAAGCCACGTATAAATCTGTTAAAGCCATATCATGCACCGAATCTCCTTTTGCATCCCCCTCGACAGTTCTGTACCTCTGATCCAATACCGATTCAATACGTTCTCCTCCGATCTGATCATTTCAGAATCGAAGACCAGATAGAACGTCGATCCAATGCGATCCATTTATTTCAATCTGATTACACAACGCCGATTCAACTCTTGGACCGATTCACATTAAAACTGATTTATAATTGACTACACCCCTATGTTGACTGGACTTCTCCATCGTCGAACTGACAACCACGCATCATAGCTGCATTCAATTCAATGCTCTTCTTTCTGCATTGACACCAACGCTATTCAACAGAACAATTAAACATTATTTTGGATCTCCATCGACCCTATGACTGATCGATGGTGGATCAACAAGTTTACAACATAGAATTTAACTCGCAGATTTAACTACAAAAAACCCATAGCTCGACATCCAGAAATCGACATAGAATATAGTTTCGATTATATACAAAACACAATATATCTAAGGCATTGCAGCCTTAGTCACAGTATCTACACCGATTACATTCTTTCTCACTCACAAAATGCCTGTCTATATATCTCTAGCTATCTACCTCACGCTCTCAACTCTGTGTTTTATATACATAAGGATGTTAGATCGGAAGAATCGATAAGATCCGATCCTTATTTTCTGCCAACGAAAGCTCCACAATTGATACACGGCTGATACTATATTCATCAAATCCGCTTCAAATCCGTTTTATATCTGTTTTAAAACAGATTTCCCATATTTTCTTCTTCGATTCAGCTCGACTATCCACGTACTCTTCGCTCGGCTTCATATTCCTTTTTAAATTAGAAAACGGCCTGATGCTCCTGCATCAGACTCCTGAGGTAAAAAAAAATTATGACCTCCCGGTCATATACTTCTCCTGGTCCTTAGCAATTCTACCCACTGCATTTCTTCAGTGGAACTGCTTTCATGATCTTCTGTGAGCTGCAACCAACCTCTTCAGTAACAGTCTCCTTCTGTTACACGATACCTCACCAAGCCCTCCGTACTCGGTCTTTTGGCATCCTTTTGGTTCTCTCCTCTGGAACCAATTGAGCACACCTTGCTCTAGGTTGATGCAAATCTTCTCACCTTCCGCTGCCGCCATTTGCACGACGGTAAGACCACAAACTCGCCAGCTTTAGCACAACTGTACCTCCTGCTTCTTCTCTTTGGAATCCTTCTCCTCGCAGGAAAATTTCCCTGCTCTGATACCAAATAATGCACCAACGTTGAGATCAATAAATTATTTTGCAAACACCAGAATTTTGTTTGATTCAAAACGCTCTTCTTTAACCTGAAAACCGCAGGCTGTCAAGACAGGGCCTTCTTGATCAACGCATACACAAAAATGGTACCCATTGTTTCAAACAAAAAACGGAAATCGTTTTATTGCCACTGTGTTAATATTAATATCATTACAAAGAAACACAACTCATTTGCATCCACGGATACACAGCACCTCAGGCTTTAAAATCCGCTTTTCAAAGGTCACACCCAAAACAAAGAAAAAAAACAATCCATTAAACATTTGTTGCTCTATTATGGACAACGCAGGTCCTTAATATATCTCTATCTGAACAGTAAACAAATACCAAAATAAAAACGCTGGTTCAACACCATAAAAAAATTCAACCATCTTTTCCTGGAGGTTCGATCTTGAAATGACTCAAAGCACCCTTATCAATCTGCGGTGTCCCATTCACAAATACGTTGAAGAACTCTTTATACTTGTGTCCCCTGCACAGAACCGTATGCTGGTCATCAAATCAGGGACGCTGCTGGAGCAAATGAAGGAATCCTCTCCAGGGAAATAGAAGGTCGGAATTGACATAAGCACAGTGGGAGAGTTTTTTTTGTTGTTGTTACTGCTCGATGTAAATCACTCCTGGATCTCTCATTGCTTACCACTGCTGAGTTAATTCCCCCCCTGTCATCGTTGTTAGTGATTGGATCCTGCGCCTTTTGAAAAAGCGTCCACGTATTCCTTTTTTTTTTTCCGCAATTTCCTCCAGTGAATACGCCCCTCCGCCATATCTCCGTTGGGCGTTTAGTACAGGTTCAATGTTTGCCCGAGAATCTGGTCCAGCACAACTGTATTTGTCACAATCTGCGGTTGCACAGGTACATAACACAACAATTTACCAGATTGCAGGCCCATGAGGACTCGGCGTTGATACGCTCCAAAGATATTCAGTTTACAATTAATTAACACCAGAATCGCCCCTTAATTAACTTCTGTTATACCACTAATTACACTAACAGATAGATAAGGTGAACGTCCAGAAATTTATTCCAACAGAACTATTTTAATGCGCCTAACAATCAAATACTAAATGGAGATATGTCACTCTTTACAATAATAACTAATTATTCATGAAGTCGACCTCCTGGATTTTAACACACAGTAACAAATTTCACCCTGTCAGGCCACAACATGTGGACAATCTTCCACATTGCTGGCCAGGTCCGATGCTCCTGCATCAGACTCCCGGGGAAGAAAACTGATCCTGTAGTTGTTTGGAGTTGATCCCCATTCTCTGTAGCTCCGCTGACGTCCTCTACTGGTTCCTCTTTCCACTTGGTCAAACACTGATAATGAGCCTGACTCTTGGTTCGCTTTAGCGGTTTCTTTTTCCTTTTTCCTGCTTTGGGCTTTTGTCTGTTATGGCGTCTCTTTGTGGTTCTTCTTCTGGCTTTTAGTATAGGTACCTTTCGGCAATACATAACTAAATCACCTGTTTGGAATTGCCCAAAATCCCTTTCCATGTAAAAATTCGAGCCTGGGCCTGTGGGTTATGGGCCCACAAGTCTCTTCGGAAGCCTTCTAATATAACTTTTTAAATTACAACCGTGCGTATTCATTAAAATCAAACATCCACACATGGGAGATAAACAATATAAAACAATATATATGTGAAGTCTTAATACCCCACGCCACGCATAAGGCAAGTATGCAGCACCACGTAAAATCTGCTCCAATCAAAATCTCCTACCTCCCGATCCGATTCAATCGCCAAACCTGTTTATAACGCCTCATGTCCGGTCTATTGAGATACGAAACCTCTGCAATTAATAGATTTAAAATACCACTCCAACAAACAGTTAGTTCCACCTCTAACAAGCTACGCAGACACGTCTCTTTCAATATTCAAGACGGTCCAAAATCCTGGAAATGAATTCGTGGCATGCTGGAGTTCCTTCGGCTCATGGCCCAAAATATATGGGTACGTAACAAAGAAGATTCAACTTCATTTGGGTACGATGGTTTATTTACACAACCATATGCATACAAATGTTGACACAGGATTTTAAATACTAACGATGGGTTGAAGCCACGTATAAATCTGTTAAAGCCATATCATGCACTGAATTTCCACTTGCATCCCCCTTGACAGTTCTGTACCTCTGATCCAATACCGATTCAATACGTTCTCCTCCGATCTGATCATTTCAGAATCGAAGACCAGATAGAACGCCGATCCAATGCGATCCATTTATTTCGATCTGATTACACAACGCCGATTCAACTCTTGGACCGATTCACATTAAAACTGATTTATAATTGACTACACCCCTATGTTGACTGGACTTCTCCATCGTCGAACTGACAACCACGCATCATAGCTGCATTCAATTCAATGCTCTTCTTTCTGCATTGACACCAACGCTCTTCTTTCTGCATTGACACCAATGCTATTCAACAGAACAATTAAACATTATTTTGGATCTCCATCGATCCTATGACTGATCGATGGTGGATCAACAAGTTTACAACATAGAATTTAACTCGCAGATTTAACTACAGAAAACCCATAGCTCGACATCCAGAAATCGACATAGAATATAGTTTCGATTATATACAAAACACAATATATCTAAGGCATTGCAGCCTTAGTCACGGTATCTACACCGATTACATTCTTTCTCACTCACAAAATGCCTGTCTATATATCTCTAGCTATCTACCTCACGCTCTCAACTCTGTGTTTTATATACATAAGAATGTTAGATCGGAAGAATTGATAAGATCCGATCCTTATTTTCTGCCAACGAAAGCTCCACAATTGATACACGACTGATACTATATTCATCAAATCTGCTTCAAATCCGTTTTATATCTGTTTTAAAACAAATTTCCTATATTTTCTCCTTCGATTCAGCTCGACTATCCACGTACTCTTTGCTCGGTTTCAGATTCCTTTTTAAATTAGAAAACGGCCTGATGCTCCTGCATCAGAAGTTCTTAGGAGGAAATTTTGATCGAGTAGATTTTTTGTAGTTGAGGGGCAGAGATAGCATCCGGAGAGAGAAATATTTTCTCAGCTGGGGAATCATTAGGAGAGAGAGGTAGAGAGTGATCCAGCAGCTCTCACATAGAGTTAAGAGAGAGTCTGAAATTTTGCAGCAAAGTTAGTTTCAGAAGCGGGAGCCAGGATGTGAGACCGAGAGCAGTGACTCCGAGCAACAAATCAATCAACTGGCTGGGTGATGTAGTGCCTAGAGGGGCTGACCCAGAGACTGCTTGAGGACTATGCAGGGCCTGCCAGAGGCACCTCATCCAGTGACCAGATCAACGGGGATATTTTTGTGATTGTGTGAGGTAATCTCACAAATATTTCTACCAGTATTTCTCTCTCTGTAATTGAATAACCCTTGATGTATTCAGAGATGTACTCAGAATTTGCCACTGCTTAATAATAATAAACCCTCAGATCTGCTCCACTTTTTTCCCGCATTGGGTTTTTACGGGGACATTTGTCCAAAAATAACAGTGTCATTTGTGTTGTAATTTCTTTCTTGCTCAGTTTCTTGTTTCCGCATTTATTTAATTAAGTGAAGGTTGCAGTGTATGTATTTTGATATTTGTCATAGAAAACTGCAAGTAATTTGTTTAAAGGCTATGTTGCACGGGTTCCCAAACCCGGGGGTGGGGTTCTCGAACCCATCTCGGGTTCTAGTCCCCAATTACTGGATTTGGGTTCGGGTGCTTCTGAGAAGAACCCATAAGAACCGGGTTCTTCAGTAAAAAAATTTGGGTTCTTTTGTCTTGACGGGTACGGAGAACCTTGATGATGGGTACTTGGAACTCCAAAATCAGGTTCTTTGGGGTTCATTTTAGTTTTTATTTTTTATTTTTTTAATTAATTTAATGGGCTTCCCCTAATATTCTAGGTAGCTAGTTCTTCATCTTACGAGAGGAATTGGAGTACTTATGTCTTTATCCATTTAGTAAAGAGAAATATGTTGGGCCCAAAGAAGGAAGAGAACTTAGTGTACATTCATAGCGCTCTTCGTCTCATATCTCGAAAAGACCCTGTATACAAGGAGGGTCCTTTCAAAAGATGGGACCAATACACAAGCAATGCTATGTGTGTGGACGAGGAGATATAACCAGATGGTCTTATTGAGCTACCTCCAGTTGCTATATTTGAGTAAGAGCCTCAAGATGAGAGTGATTCCTACCTGGAGAGCATGCTAACTGAAGATTTGAGTGATGCTGATGACATGTCTTGAGGAAACCATTGTTCACTTTTAGCTATTTTTATTTTAGTATTTTAAAATTTCCTAGTTCTTGTTTGGAGATGCCTTACTACAAATTTTGAATGTAGTATGACAATGGACATATATCATGATGCTTATTAATATGTAAACTCCAATTTGCACTTGATATCAAACTAGAAATTTTGAAATTTCATTGTGAAAGTTGGATATTCAATTATGTGCATGTTTAAATATTTAAAGTTTAAATCATAATATTTTAGTTTTCGTGTTTAAAGTTGAAAAATATACAAATTATATATATTATAATTTTATATAATATTATATATATATATATATATATATTATATATATATATATTTATATATTATTATTTATTATATATAATTATATATATATATATCCCAACGAACCCACGCACCTTGTTTCAAAAAATGGCTTACCCGTCCCCGTCCCAAGATCCTTCCCCATCCCCGAACACACGTTTCCTGGCAACATAGTTTAAAGGAATTTAACAAATAGGAGAAATATCATCAGTTGCTGCAGTAGGGATTCCGATTTAGGAGCTGGGCAAATAGGCTTTTAAATTCATTGTGAAGGTTGCTTATTCGTACTACGTTCACTCTTTACCAATTTACCATCTGGAATCATCACTCCTTAGTAATCATGGTAAAAGCACAGGAATAGCTGCTAATTTCACATCGGGACAACTACTCACAGAGTAAGGGATCTAGTAGCCTTAGACATTATTAATTATATATTTGCACAGCCTACACGGGTCAGTGAGGCACGATATTGCAGTGAGTTCCCTTCCCGGATGACGTTTCGCAGCGAGCAAGTGCACGACCAATGGAAACACCATTGAGTTGTATCTGAACCAGAAAAGCGATTTTAGGAATTTTCACACGCAATGCATATAACAAAAAGTTACTATCATTCATTACTATCCGACTCGTGCATATGACCGCATTGATTAACCAACATCTATCATGCATGTAACCACAATAATAATAGAATGATAAACATGTATATAATCACAATAATAATATAATGATAAACATGCATATAATCATAATTCATATGAAAACCATTAAGCATCATCGCTGCATGCTAAACATACAAACATGTATGATGATCTGCTTTTATCCCAAGGTCCAGTGTTGCAACCTCGCTATGATGATCTACATCTCGTGTTCCATCTCAGCCAATACATCAACATCATAACATACCAACAACATGATGATGACACAAGACCACAACAATGACTATCACAATGCATGTGCGACCAACTAGACATGCATAAACACAACCATGATAGTGCATGCATAACAACATGCATCTAGCCCATCTAGTTCAAGTATTTGAACATGGAAGTTCTGATACCACCTTGTAACCACCCCTATCATATTTACCTAATTTCACTGGGTTACCAGGGTAAACATGGAAGGAAAAATTACTATGACATGACCCAACCTCCTAGCTCCAGTTAAAGAAGTGGGGCCGACAAATTGACCACAAATTGACAACTCACCTCATCTCTTAGGGATTGCAAATTGATCACCTGAGAATCATCGACAAGGCTCGAATGCCCTATTATTCTCATAATAGTTGCAATAACATTTTCTAGTCCATGCATTCATCCACCATTCACACATTCATCAAAACATGTCAAGAGCCATAAGTAATATACATCACATAACCAATATATAACCAACAAACATCCAACATAGAAACCATGACAAATTAGCGATGATATTACCAACGTAATCGCTACAAATATACATGAATCACAACAAAAGAATAACTCTTATTAACATATGAAAATACCAATCAAGTCAGGGACTTCCACATACCACCCGCCTATAGATTGGGCTGAACCAAATCTTTTTTTCGTCCAATCACCCCTGCATCATATTCCATCCAAGTAAAACCAAACCAGGGCTTCCAGAGGTCAAACCACTTCAACCCTTAACCAATGATTCCACCTCACAGTCGGACATCACCAACACCAACCATATCAGTCTCTACCCAAGCTGTCCAGGGCTCCAGAGCGTTTGTTCCAACTGCGGCTCTAGGAGCTAATAACTCAACTCACATCCTTCCAAGGCTTCAGAGCATTTGTCCAACCAGGTACTAGTAACTCAACCCACTAAGGGCACTAGAGCGATTTTCCCAACCTAGGCTCCAAGACTGGTAACTTAACCCAAGTTGTTCCAAGGCTTTTAGAGCATTTATTCCAACTGACGACTCCAAGAACTAGTAACTCAACCCACAACCATAAGGAACTTGAGCACCAATCAAAAAGCATCAAGTGGAAAAACACACAACACCATGGCTATCCAAGAAATGAGAAGGCAAGGCTAAAACCATTGTCAATCTAAGCAATCCCCATGCCGATGACAACACATAACCGAAAAATCACATGCATATACCATGCATCCATAAATCAGCAAGAAAATCACACATGCAACTTGTTACCTACAAAGCAATCTAGTTGTAGTTAATGATCCACTAGTTCCCTTGCGCTTTCTTGCTTTCTTTTTCCTTTTCTCCAAATCCAAGTGAATGCCAAAGTGCTCCAAGTGAGTGAATAGAAGAGAGCTCCACCCAAAAACTGTCAAAAAGCTTGTGAACTTGTTCTCAGAAGCTTTTATCATTGAAGCCTCTATTTTTTTCATTTTCCTTCATTTTTCTTTCAATTTCCCTCTCATGCAAACCTGTGTCTCTTCACCTTCCTTTTCTCATATTTTTCTTTATTTCATAAATAAAATGCCAATTATTGTTTCTTTTCATTCGCCAATGCCATAGCCAATTCCATAGCCATAAAGAAACCGAAAAGAAACCGAAAGGGACACCCACTAGGATGTTTTTCCCACCTTTAACTTGAAATATGTGTCCCATGACCTTGTTCTTATATTTTTTACATGGAAAATCAACTAGGGGCTGTTACAAACCCCTCACCCTTGGGGGAACACCATCCTCGGTGTTCTATGACACTTATGACCTGCAAGACTACTTAAAACAAAACATACTGCCCATGGAGCTTTATAACATAGCTCGATGTATTATTTACAATGACATCCTGCTCGTACTCGTGTCCTTTGTCCTTTCCATACACACACTAAATCGGTAGCCACACCTCGCAAACACCTTGTGCCTTTGCTTCTACTCGTGTCTTTTGTCCTTTCCATACACACTGAATTGGTTGCCACACTCGATAAGCACTTTGTGCCTTTGCTTCAACCACATAAACAAACACAGATTGTACATCACACGCATACACTCACACACAGTATACAACACAACACATACACCTACACTCGGTGTACAACACAACACATACACTTGTACCCAGTGTACAACACGACACATACCCTTACACCACATACCCCTACACCTGGTGTATCACACACAATACATATACGTACACATAGTACAACACAACGAATATACATGTCACTATACAACGATTACACAATCCCTGTAATGTAGTAGTACATATACACAACACAACATGTACGACATGTACACAATATCACATGTACAATATGTACACAGTACCACTTGTACATAACACCATAACACCACCTGCATAACATGTACACAACACCATATGTACATGGCACTACTTGCACCACGTGTACATAGCACCACATGTACACAACACCACCTGCACAACGTGTACACAACACAGTGTACACAACACCACATGTACATGTACCCAACACCACATGCACACAATACCACATGTCATTAGAGAACTCTTGAGGTTTACAATGGGCCTCCTAAGAAAAATGTACAACAAAATAAACTTTATAAGAAGCAATAGGATACAAGATGATAATGTCAACCATGGGGGATGATTCACCATTTTTGGTAAAAAAAAGTAAAAAGATTAAAAAATAATAAAGTAATAAAACTATTTTTTCAACTTGTATTTTCAACTTATATCTCAAAGGTTTTATTCAAATTTCGAGCAGGAAAAACTCATTGGATGTATAGTTTGATTCCTCATCCGAGGAGTACTCATGTTGCATACTTTCCATGGACCCTGCTATACGAAAAATGAGAAATACATGAAAAAACGTGATTGCAATCACGTTTTTTCATGTATTTTTCATTTTTCCTGTAGCAGGGTCCATCGAAAGTATGCAACATGAGTATGGATGAGGAATCAAATTATGCATCCAATGAGTTTTCTCTACTTGAAATTTAAGTAAATCCATTGGGAGGTAAGTTGAAAATACGAGTTGAAAAAGTAATTTTTTCCTTTTTCCCTCAAAATTTGATGATGTAATCTAATATTATTTTATTATTTCTACTATTATTTTATAATGTCCTCAGGACGCCCATTCTAGACCTCAAAATTCCCATAATGACAGCATGTACACAACACCACATGTACACAATACCGTATCTACACCATGCACAGAGCATCATGTGTACACAACACCATATGTAAAACGTGTACACCGCATCACATGTACACAACATTGCATATACATGTACACATCACCATCTATACACAACACCACATATAAAACATGTACAACATATATACAACAATATTACGATACATCTAGAGACCACACTGACTCTACCAAGCAACTTTGCTTATAGTGGTTTTCCACTGTCCATGCTTGTCTCTGCATGCCGCAGATCACAATGCTTTCATTTCGTTGATGTATCCTTCATAATATCCTACGATAATATAAACATAGGCATAGTATAGCATGTAATATCAAATCATATCCACATGATACTAACCTCATAGATTTGCCAGAGCTACTCTTCCCACTTGATTCCTCATAAAACCAAGAACCTCTTCACCTACATAAGCAATCATTCCTCCACAAAAATGATCCCTGATGACCTTGTCAGACAACGACATACATATATGTATACATATACACATTAGCATTAAAAAATCATGATCCCTGACCCCTATCAGATAATGACACACATACATACATGTATACGTATATAGACACCACCATAATCAATCACAACATAATTACCAATGTTCATAGGATGAAGGTTAAGAGAATTCCCATACATGTATACGTATATAGACACCACCATAATCAATCACAACATAATTACCAATGTTCATAGGATGAAGGTTAAGAGAATTCCCTTTATCAGTGCACAACATGCACAACATTAAGAACAACAGTGCCCAACATAGCCAAGGCATTTAATGTAGGATGAAGGTTAAGAGAACTCCCTTTATTGGTGCACAACATGCACAACAGTGAGAATAACAGTGCCCAACATAGCTAAGGCATCTGATGCCTCAAATCCATTTACTTTACCTTTCTTGTTACTTTTCTCATGACTGTCCTACCACTGTCCATTTATCCCAATGGACCCAATCAGTCCAACTGACTGTCATATTCTTGCCTTCACTTGCCCTTATACATGCACTAAGCTTCATCGGAGTCTTACTCATTAAGTTCTCCCCAAGCTTCATTAACTTTCTTCTTTCCCCAACCAATTCCTAAGACCTTCTAACAACTAGAACAAACAAGATATATCCAAGAATTTCTCTAGAAGGTTTTCCCTTAATGTGCCATGCGAAACGTTTTCAAGACACTTCCTCATACTTAATCATGCTTTCCCAAATGGCCATTTGCATTACCTGCGCGCCAAACTCTTGCCCTCCATTGATCGCATACACCACTGAGACCTTGATGAACGAGAGTGGCTCCCCTGTATGGTCTCCCCTCACATCTGAACATACGACACCGCCAAGTTCCAACAGACCTTTCCCTCATCTCCCTTCCCATGCAAATACTTTCTAATAACCATACCAAACAAGATATATCCAAGAATTCCTCCAGAAAGTTTTTCCTTAAGGCACCATGCGAAACTTCTTCAACACACTTCCTCATACTTAATTACGCATGGGATGCGAATTAACGCCCATGTCCTAGGCATTTCATTTGAGCATGTGACACCCCCATCGAGGATTTTTAATGTATACTTTAATTTAAAGGACTTTGAAATTTTTTCATCCAATGAGTTGGAAGTCATTATCACAATAGTGAATGACTTGTAAGTCTTTCTCCCAATGGTGAATTTTAGTTTCTTCCCTATAAATATCCAACTCATCACTCTTTTCTATTATTATTTAATTTTATTTACTTGATTATGGGTAGAGTGTTCACCCTAACTGTTGGACTTTTAGACATTTCAATAATTCATACAGTTTAGAAATGGTCGACATTGAAATATTCTCTTTATTAATATCTTTTTGAATGTCCTTAACCAACATCGCAATGCAAGATTACAAAATTATTGAACCATGTTTACTAATGTTCTTAACTATGTTTGAAATATTCTCTTTATTAATATCTTTTTGAATGTCCTGAGACATTTTTTATTAAAATATTTTTAAATTCCACGTGTAAACTCCAATGATATTGAGCATAGAAGGAATTGTCTTCCTCACTCTGATATTTTTTAATTTGCAATAACTCTCTCTCTAAATATTTTATTTTTCACTTAGTGATGTTTTAGTGCCATTGGTTAATGTATCTCGAAATAATCCTTATTAAAGACAACCCTGCAAATGATAGTGAGCCTTTACATCGTTTGCTCCATAAAGAAGGTATTTTTAAAACTAACGATGATTTTCTAAACAAGGCCTTTATACAACTAACAATGATTTTCTTTTTGTTTAATTTTGTAGGGCTAGTATTTTGCGACATAGAGCAATTGACTTAGGATTGAGCATGAGAAGCGATGGCTATGTAAGAGTTAATGATTTGTTGAAGCTAGAGGAAAGGACATATGCAGGTTTTCCCATGTGCTCTCACACAGTGGATGAAATTAAAGAGGTGAGATAATATACATTCTTGTGTTGTTCAAGTAAATGTAATAAATTACATAAACTTAAATAATGCATGTTATTTGGTAGGAACAATAAACCATTCATGCAGGAGGATTTGACCATATTTGTTAGAATAGATGACCATCATGTTTTGTTGAGATATGATATATCTATTGTGTGCAGGGACAGTTAGAGGTCTACATTATGAAGTTTTTCATTATGATTTACTTCCTTTTCATTTGGAACTAAAACAATATTTTCCCAAAATTAGGTGGCATTTGTAGGTGAACATTTAGTTGCACGAGAATTTAATGGAATTCTAGATAAGCAACACATTAAAGGCTTGGTTTCGAGATTGATCCATAGTCTAATGCACCTTAGAACAAGTTATATTTTATATTTTCCTAGTTCACTCTATTTAAACGTTAGAGCTGGATAATAATTTAATGGAACTCTAGATAAGCACACGATAAAGAATTGGTTTGAAAGGTTATTACATAGCTTGATGCGCACCTTAAGAGAGAGAGATGTGATTTTATTTATTTGGTTGATTGTCAAGTAATATGTGTGAAAATTCCTAGACTCGAAGGAACCCCTACTGTAGCAAATTTGAATCTACTTCACCTACTTGATTTTTAACATACATTATCAAGTTATTCTTCTGAATACTGAAGCAAATTACTTTTGCAGCCTACACTAATTAAATATTTGATCTCATGAAACAAAAAACAGAGCAAAGAACAAGATACATAGGACACACTTATTTTTGGACACAATAGTCCCCAGAAAAACCCAATGTGGGAAAACCGATGCAACAACTCTAAGAGTTTTATTATTATGCAGGAGAAATATATGAATACAAATCTAGGATGCTCATCTAGCAATCCTAAACCCAATGTGGGAAAACCGATGCAACAACTCTAAGAGTTTTATTATTATGCAGGAGAAATATATGAATACAAATCTAGGATGCTCATCTAGCAATCCTTTACAGAGAAAATACTTGCGGAAAATTTGAATGAGTTTTACCTCACCTCACCCGACAGAATTCTCCCTGATCCGACACAAGACTGGCTAACCCCGACTATTTCTGCGTCACCTCTTCTACCCTTTGTGTCAGCTTTCTCGGTTGTTTCAGCAGTTCCAGCTGTTCCCTTTAGTTCCGGCTTCTACCCTCTGTTTCAACTTTCCCAGTTGTTCCGGCAATTCTCGGTAGTTCTCGGCAGTTCTAGCTTTTTCCCTCTGCGTCAACTTTTCCAGTTGTTCCGGCAGTTCCCGGTAGTTCCGACAGTTCTCGACAGTCCTGACAGTTCCAGATTCTGTGTGACATGCAGCTTTTCTGCTCTGCTTTGGCCCTTTTGGTTTTGTGTCGGGACTGCGTCGACCCAAACTGGCCCAACGTCAACTCTCCCGGCTACTGCATTGCCTCTCTGCAAGCTCTCTCCGCCTCTCTATCAGTATTCTTCGGAAAGTCCTTCTCCCAGATTCTCACTACCCCTTTGCTGCAAAATGATCACTTAGTCATTTCTCAGCTTCTTAGCCCCAAAAATCGAATTACAGCTCAATTCTGTGTGTGTGTGTGTGTATCAAATAAACCCCAAGCCTCCATTTTATACTTTTCTTGTTGAGACTTTAATGACTGAGATTTTAAGTCTCTAATCGACGACTAATATTAAAACATGACTTGATCTGCGTTCTAGATCATTCTCACCCATATTTTGATTATTACCCATTAATATTTTAATTCCCTAAGTTTAGACTTAGGAACCCCATTAAAAATATTAATTATTTTAATAAAATACAATCCAAGTGGAATTTCACCAAATGGTTACTGGTTTCTTTAGTCATGTGCCTTAGCCTCTCCACCAATTTTCAAGGCTAAAGCACTTTCGATGCTACCAAAAACTAACACTCCCTCTTAGCGAGAAAAGTGCTCTAGCAACAATGTACAACTGCATGCTGCTCTGCTTCTGAAGCATCTCCCTTTCCGCACTGTTGCTGCCCCAAACACTGTGTTGCTGCAGCTATTGTACTGCTACCCATGACACTACCATCGCCACTGCTGCATCTGTACTGCAACTCCCTCTCAAACGCTGCATCTGCTATGCTGCTAGCACTGCCACTGCTAACACTGCATTCATACTGCAACTCAGTTGTTGAGAGAATCCATTGAAAAACATCCAAAATTAGTTGAACTTAATTGTGTTCAACATAATACAATGAACGCTGGAATCTGATTGCTGTTGATTCCGACCCTCTGAATCTTCTGCCCTGCTGCTGATTCCTGCACTGTGCCAAAATCATTGCTGCCAAACTTGCTCTGCGTTGATCAGTCTCTTGTCCCAAACTACTGCATCATTTGACACTAAGTCCATCTCGCTACTGCTGAATCTTGGGCTCTCATAGCAAGGAATTGATCCAAGAGGTGGACTCCTCAAGGATCCTACCCAGATGTAGTCCTCTCGGCTACAACTCTATATCACCCCATCTCCTTCCTAGAGATGTGTGGGCATTCATGACAAACTCATTGTCGTCAATCTTTGCTGAAGCAGCCTTAGGATCATGTTTCTCATCCTTGTCCTTTTTCTTCAAAGGACACTAGGATGCATAGTGGCCCATCTCGCCACAACTGAAACATTTAACCTTCGAAATGTCCTTCTTTCACTTCGGCTTTTGCTGTCCCTTCGATGCTAGAGCTGTGTTCTCCTCTTTCTCCTTCGTCTTTGTACCACTTCCACTGTTGCCATTGAGGTTGACCTTCACTAGGTAGCTTCTTAGCTCCTCCCATTGAAGAATTTCCCACATCTCCTCCCATGAAGGTAGTTTTTCCTTGTCCTAATATGCTTTGGACAAAAACTTTCCATTCATCTACGACTCCATTCAGTGCTATCCTCACGATCACGGTTGGCTGAGGCGTGGACCCCACTACAACAAGTTGGTCTCTAGTGTTGTGAAGACGCTGAAGATAGAGGTTCACCCCTTCTCCTTTTTGCATCAAAGTCCGTTGCAACTTCTGCTCTAAATACATCTTTTGTTGTTCGAAAGAGCCTTCATACAATGACGACAAGGTTTCTCACATCTCTTGCGCTGTATCCTTGCCCTACAAGTGTGAGACCACATTATCTCAAAATCCATCGAGAATGAGCCTCTTTGCCTTCCCCTACTCGGCCTTGTACTTCTTCTTTTGATCGTTGTCAGCAGGAACAACTCCAACACTTTTGACGTAGGCCTCGAGATCATATTCCTCCAAAACAACTAAGATTATGGTCTTCCATATGACATCGTTGGAGGCACTTTCCAACCTGTCCTGATCTCTGAGCCCATGTGATGCCATCTCACCTAACTGTCAAATTGACTCCTCTAGTCACTGCTTAACACTGCTCAGCTGCTCAGCAAGTGAGAAGTTCAAACTTTCTGGCGGAAAGTTCTCTGAGGAGAAAATTCCCCTTCTACATGTCTTCGTTTTTTTCCAGTAGATTTTTGCCACGGCAGAAACTGTGCCCTTTAAGCACTGTGTCGAGGCTCTACGTCACTCCCCTCTCCCCTTGCTTCTGCAAACTCACTAACTGGAAATCGTACCTCTTTGTTGACTCTCTCAGAGAGATTTCCTCAAAATCTTTCCTTCCCGGCAATCCATTCAAGGGGATTCGAATTGTTGCTAAGTGCATATTTCGGCCTCACTGCTTAGCACTGGATCTGCTCTTCCTGTTTCAAAATCAATCCTTTGATACCATGTGAAAATTCTTAGACTCGAAGGAACCCCTACTACATCAAATTTGAATCTACGACACCTACTTGATTTTTAACATACATTATCAAGCTATTCTTCTGAATACTGAAGCAAATTACTTCTGCAACCTACACTAATTAAACATTTGATCTCATGAAACATAAAACAGAGCAAAGAATAAGATACATAAGACACTTATTTTTGGACACGTAAGTCCTTGGAAAAACCCAATGCGGGAAAACCGCTGCAGCAACTCTGAGGGTTTTATTATTATGTAGGAGAAATATTTGAATACAAGTCTAGGATGCTGATCTAGCAATCCTTTCCAGAGAAAATACTGGCGGAAAATATGAGTTAGGTTTACCTCACTTCACCTGGAAGAATTCTGGCTGATCCGGCACAAGACTGGCTAACCTCGACTATTTTTGCATCACCTCTTCTGCCCTCTGCGTCAGCTTTCCCACCTATTTTGGCAGTTCCCGGCGGTTCTTGCTGTTCTCGACAATTCTAGCTTTTGCCCTCTACGTCAGCGTTCCCGACAGTTCCGGCTATTCCCAACAGTTTCAGATTCTACCCTTTGTGTCAACTTTCCCAGCTGTTCCGACAGTTCCTAGTAGTTTCCTCTGTTTCGACAGTTCTGGATTCTGCATGATAGATAACTTTTCTACTCTGTGCTGGCCCTTCTAGCTCTGTGTTAGGACTGGGTGGGCGTAGATTGGCCCAGTGTCAGCTCTCCCGACCACTGCACTGCCTCTCTGTAAACTCTCTCCGCCTCTCTGTCAACATTCTCTGGAAAATCCTTCTCTTGGATTCTCAGTGCCCCTCTGTTGTAGAATGATCACTTAGTTCAAATTTCTCAGCTTCCTATCCCCAGAAATCGAACTCCAGATCAATTCTCTCGTTGTGTGTGTGTATCCAAATGAACCCCAAGCCTCCATTTTATACTTTTCTCGTTGAGATTTCAATGGCCGAGATTAAGTCTCTAATCAACGGCTAGGATTAAAACATGATTTGATCCGCCTTGATCCGTCTTCTAGATCATTCTCACCCATATTTTGATTAATACCCATTAATATTTTAATTTCTCTAAGTTTAGACTTAGGAACCCCATTAAAAATATTAATTATTTAAATAAAATACAATCTAGGTGGAATTTCATCAAACGGTTTCTGGGTTCTTTAGAACTCATGCGCTTTAGCCTCTCCACCAATTTTCAAGGCTAGAACACTTCCGATGCTACGAAAAACTAACAATATGAAGATGATGGGAAACTTGATAAATGTCTATTTCAAAATTGTGTTTAGCATTTCTCTATGAGAACAAAACTTTAGATTTGTTGATTGTGTGAGCAAATTTGGGTTCCACAATTTGCACTAGAAACGTACAAACTTTCTAGGGGAAAGCACCAGCAATGCATTAGGTACCTTGCTGATCACACACAATGTTTTTTGATACCAGTGCAGATTTGTCCCTGTACAACCTTCAGATAACAGTACACTGCATTTTGCAGGTAAATCTTGTAGCACAAGAAGGCCTTAGGGTAAGCTCCAGAGCACTACTACCCTACTCATCCAGGAGTTGTGTGGTTTACCACAAAAAAGTGACCCACTTCAGCAATGTGCTCGTTCATTGGAACAACAGGAATAACTACATTGAACAGAGCTGTGTTGTAAATAACTTGATAGTCCTACACTAGTTTCAGATTGCTCTACCAGATTAAATAAGTAGGAGATATAAATGATAAAGCACAAGTGATTGGTGAACAAAGATATTGCAAGAGTTGCAACTCTGTTTACTAAAAAATTACAAATAGTAGAAAAACGTACTTATGATGCATTTGCCACAACAACTATCAAGATTTTTGTACGATTCTTTGGCCCACACAAAGAAATTTATAGCCAACAGGACAACTTGCAATGTGTGGGTCACAGATTCACGACACTAAAGTGCAAGACACACAGCACTCACAATACAATCAAGATTGTTGTACGTCTCATAGGCCCACACAAAGAAACTTACTGCTCCAGTGGCTTACAAAGAAATTGCTTGACTCACAAGACAGCTTACAACATATGATTTGCAATGAAAATTTATGACACTATTCACACTATGATCTCTGTTTCTTAACAACCCTCTTGTTCCTTCATTCATTAACCTTAAACTTGTACAAGCCTCTGGAGGGGTTGTACAACATTTCTTATTTGTGAATAATGACCTCTTGGTTGTAGAAAATAGGCATCTTTAATTAGGATAGCAAAATAAATTTCCATGGAACCCTCTATGTTTGGAGGGTTTGAATAAGCAATGGAACATCCCCCATATCTCATATTATATGGGACATATAAACGCAAAGTGTTCCTTATGATTGATCTACTCGAGATCATAGTACATACAACTTGTAAATCTTCTTAGGCCAAGGGATGTGGTGGTTAATCTTGATCATAGGTGGTGGGAGGGCAAAGGGACGTGGTGGTTAATCTTGATCATAGGTGGTGGGAGGGCAAAGGGATGTGGTGGTTAATCTTGATCATAGGTGGTGGGAGAAAACTTGCAACTGGTCAAGAGGGATCCCAAGGCCATATACTAACTAGCACCGAATATGGTTAGGATGGAATATAACCATCTTGCAATTCCATGAAAAACTCATAATAAAAAAGCCTTCTTAGGGCTAAGACACTTTTTTTGTGGGGAGGTGGGGTGGGTTGTGGTCAGGGAAATCCGAGTGCTTTGAATGGGGGATTTGTGCTTGGGGAGATCCAAGTGCTTTGAATGTACATTTATAGATGTTATCCATAGCTGTGATGTTGATCTCTCCTTTGTTTTGGTTGAGATGATTGGGGGCATCCAAAAAACATTGAAGAGGGAGATGCTTTATCAAAATGTTAATGGATTGAAGAAATTTATTGCCCTTTGAGAAACAGCCTTGTTCTTGATGAGATCAAGATAGGGAGGCAATGTCCTTGGTAAAGAAAAAAATGAGATATGCATATTTATTCTACTCAAACACAAAGTCCTCTGGACCTCGCAAAGAAAAAATATGGCTTTGACGGGCTTTGACGATGCTCCATTTGTAAAGGATGGGCCTCAAAGTTAGATTGGATGATGACTTGTGGGATTGTTCATTTTCAATAGATCATATGTTGCATCATGATAGATTCCACTAGCTGAACACATGCCCAATTTTAGCATGAAAGACATGAATTAGATTTTGGCCTTATACTGATGGCTTAAAAAAAGTACATCTTGTAGGGATAGATGCCTTGAAAATGAAAATGAAAACAATGGAAACATTGGTGATCGGGAATGGAAGAGGAATGCCCTTCATACAGTTAAGATCGGAAAGTAGGTCTTGTTGTCACTCAAATTGTACACCAAAAGCGACAACGACTCAGGGCAGGGGTTGTCACTCTAATCCCTTCCCACTCCGTTCTAGCTATCTCCTTGGCAAGCTAAAGGGGGTAGTCCCTAGAGGTAGATGGAAATTGGGGACTTGTTGAAGCAACAAGCTCTAGGAGATGCAATTACTTATCTTGGTAACTTGAAAGGGTTTGATGGGCAAGTGAATCTATTATTGTTGAGCAATGATGTTGTAGGTTATTGAGACACTTGAGGATAAAAGAGATGATAGACCAGTGCCTTATTAGTAATGCTCAAATCACAAATTAGAAACACTTGTAAGTAGAATGCCAAGTCATAAGATAGGCAAGTGCTGCAAGGAAAATGTTAGTATAACGAGATGGCAGAATATCGATATGAAATATGACTTGAATAAAGCTTATACTTTAACTTTAGTAACAATATTACATTTTAAGGATTAGTGACAAGTACAAGGAAAATACTACTTTTGCAAGTAAATCGAGGATGCTCACAAATCAATGAGAGATGACACAATGGATGCAACCTTTGTTATGTGAAATGCAAACTTCCAGGGTACTTCAGGACTGCTTAATGAGAAAATGTCAGTTGAGACAGTGAGAGCAGATGCTTTAGTTATGTACTTATTTAGGATGCTTTATGATTTAACAGTTAGAAATAAGTGAGAGCTTGGTGTTGCAAACAGAAATAATTAAGGACATAATGGAGCGTTCATACATGCCAGATGGAAAACAACCTATACTCTATGAAATGCGACTTCATCCAAAAATAAGAATGCAAGAGAGCTGATTCAATGAGATAATTCCTAAGCTTTTGATGAGGTGATGAAACTGAAGTTTGCTTTTAACGACAGATGACAATTGTCCAAATTTTGCAATGAAAGAAAGCAATAATGAGATTTGCAATTTAGGATATCTAGCACATTCAAATATGATGACTATGGTAAGATATTCATTAATATACCAACGAGTCAGAAACTATTGATGAAATGAAACTTATTGAAATCATTCAAGCAATTATCTCAAATGTGTCCCTTTATGAGTCCTCGTGTATGACAATTAGGAGCAAGAGGATACGAGAGTAGTGAGACTGCCAACAATGAAGATGCAATGATGAATTCTCTGTAGCTTCAAATCAGATTTTTGCAGCCACTGTGAAGTTGATATCAGGCCCCTGCAACAACTATATCAGATCTCTAACAGCGAAATCAAGTAAATGAAATACGCTTGCAATGATAGCCAAACATCTTAATGCATAGGAGCTAGATTTGAGAGTGATTTTGGCCTTAAATTAAGTGTTGACATTTGTGCTTAGGGTCTGCAACCTTTATATTTCAACTCTCTAGTAAGGATAATGAACAAAATCTACAGCTGGAGAGAAAATAAGGACTTGAAGGCCTATGGCCTAGTCCAGGCAGTTAGAGGACTAAAGTGCAGGCCCAAATCTTTAACTGTTGTTCTGCACACATGTCCAAATAAGGCACTCTACACCTGCACTCAATTTTGTTAGCCCTGGACTGCCTTCAATGAAGAAAACGGGGTTCAATTATGCCACTGTAAGAAAGAGACAGCTCACTGTTAAGGAAGAAAACAGTTATATGCTTCGTGGATGACAAAATTTAATTAACTTTGGGCCTCCTAGTATTAATGTGTTTATCCTCCAAAATTAACGCTTCAGCTTTGGAAAGTGAGTTTAAGAGACCTTTTAGAGGCTTATAGCCCAAGACTTGACCTTAAAAATTGATAAGTGACAATGAGATGCACCAAAGACAAATCTCTGCAATAAATTGATGATGGAACCCTTCAACAAGTGAAAATAACCCAACAAATAATCTTTAAGCAATCTGCAATAAGAACAGACCTGCAGTCAAGGTCAGAAGCCCTGGAGAGACCAGAAATGACAGTGGCCAGGGCTAAAATAGATCTTTGAATGCCCAGATCAGCTATAGGCCACAAAAGGAATTTGAAAACCCTGTAAACAATGAGAATAACCATGCAAAATCACAGTGTTAGCCTATAAAAATTTAGCAGACCCTTAGATATCTTATGTTTGGGCTAGATAAGGCCCAGGGATTTGCGGCTAGTACTAATTGTCTCCAATCTTTTGAACCCTGTGGCTGCCCTAGTAACCCTAACAATCAAACCTCACAATTATTTAAGAGATTCTGCAAGAAGCCTGCAACACAAGACAATGTCAGATCAATGCCAAACATTAAGTCTTTGGCCACCAAATTTGCAAATAGATTTAAAATAAAATAAAATCTAAACCCCTGTTAAATGCTTATTTGCATAGAGATATTCTTTCAAAGAAGATTATTGCAAAACCCTTGACAAATATTATGTGTATGGAGTGAGGGTTTGGAAGCCTTAAAAGACTCATGGCCCTCTGAAGTCAGAGTTTCAAAGGTCAGCCCTTTTTGGGTTCACGGCCTCCTTCGGCTCTCTCTAAATGGCCTCCTTTGAGAGCTGAAACTTCAACGAAATGCTTGCCTTCATGAAGCTAGCCATCCAATTTAATTTGTGAGAGAGAACCACTAATTATATATGTGGTGAAAATAAAAGGGAAAGAAAGGGTTAGAATATTATTACAGATAAGATAATTATATAAGATAAGATAAGATAAGACAATTATATTTATGTTCAACTAATGACCACAAAGTAGGTCAAAGAGATTGTTGAGTCTAATGATGTCCATACAAAGTGGGAGAACCAAATAGTCTTCTATAAAAGGTACAATGCATGAAGTAAATCAACATCTGGCCCTAGTGGAGAAGATCCAGTAGCTAATTGGTCTGAGGATCAAACTCATCTCTCCTAACATCCAAGGTTGCATGAAGAACACTGAAGAAACTCAACAAAGTTTGTTGGCATGATGAAGAGTCGGTGGAAAGTGCAGACTATCCACTAAATCGTTGCTTGGGGTGGGGTTCGCAGGGGAGGACCTAGTCTGTCTCCCCGGAACAGATCTGAGATGGATCTCCTACTGAGATCTCGTGTGGCGGGTGAAGTCCCACAGATCCTCACTGATCTAGAGTCTAGTTACTTACTGATATCAAATCATGAAGCTAGCCATCCAATTTAATTTGTGAGAGAGAACCACTAATTATATATGTGGTGAAAATAAAAGGGAAAGAAAGGGTTAGAATATTATTACAGATAAGATAATTATATAAGATAAGATAAGATAAGATAATTATATTTATGTCCAACTAATGACCACAAAGTAGGTCAAAGAGATTGTTGAGTCTAATGATGTCCATACAAAGTGGGAGAACCAAACAATCTTCTATAAAAGGTACAATGCATGAAGTAAATCAACATCTGGCCCTAGCGGAGAAGATTAGCTACGTCTAATGATGTCCATACAAAGTGGGAGAACCAAACAATCTTCTATAAAAGGTACAATGCATGAAGTAAATCAACATCTGGCCCTAGCGGAGAAGATCCAGTAGCTAATTGGTCTGAGGATCAAACTCATCTCTCCTAACATCCAAGGTTGCATGAAGAACACTGAAGAAACTCAACAAAGTTTGTTGGCATGATGAAGAGTCGGTGGAAAGTGCAGACTATCCACTAAATCGTTGCTTGGGGTGGGGTTCGCATGCTGCTGAAGTCTGGAGGACCTAGTCTGTCTCCCCGGAACAGTTCTGAGATGGCTCTCCTACTGAGATCTCGTGTAGCGGGTGAGGTCCCACAGATCCTCACTGATCTAGCGTCTAGTTACTTACTGGTATCAAATCATGAAGCTAGCCATCCAATTTAATTTGTGAGAGAGAACCACTAATTATATATGTGGTGAAAATAAAAGGGAAAGAAAGGGTTAGAATATTATTACAGATAAGATAAGATAATTATGTTTATGTCCAACTAATGACCACAAAGTAGGTCAAAGAGATTGTTGAGTCTAATGATGTCCATACAAAGTGGGAGAACCAAAAAGTCTTCTATAAAAGGTACAATGCATGAATTAAATCAACATCTGGCCCTACCGGAGAAGATCCAGTAGCTAATTGGTCTGAGGATCAAACCCATCTCTCCTAACATCCAAGGTTGCATGAAGAACACTGAAGAAACTCAACAAAGTTTGTTGGCATGATGAAGAGTCGGTGGAAAGTGCAGACTATCCACTAACTCGTTGCTTGGGGTGGGGTTCGCATGCTCCTGAAGTCTGGAGGACCTAGTCTGTCTCCCCGGAACAGATCTGAGATGGATCTACTACTGAGATCTTGTGTGGCGGGGTGAGGTCCCACAGATCCTCACTGATCTAGAGTCTAGTTACTTACTGGTATCAAATCAATTGGTCCCTTTGTGCTCCTGTCTGAAGGTAGTACCCTGAAAAATGTCGTGATCCTCTGTGTGGGGTTTGGTCTGATGGGAGGCTGAAGAATATGCGCTTAGAACTTGAGAACCTCCTGCATATATAGGGACAACCATCTTTGATCGGGATACTTGAAAAAGTAGGTGAGGGTCCGAGAATCTCTGAACAAGCAATGAAACCTTCCTTTAATCTCGTAGTATATAGGGCATCCAAGAATGAAGTGCACCTCAGTCTCCACTTCTTGTAAATGACATACCTGGCAAATTTTGTCTGGTCTATCCACTTGGTGGTCTGTCTCTACTCGAAATCTTTGAGAACCTACTCTAATTTGGCCTAGAGGAATGCAAAGAGCATGCATCCAATGGTGAAATGTATACTAGGGTCGAAGGATTGATGCAGGTGACTTGGACGAACGACCTGTAGATGCCCTCCATGATGATCTTGTTTAGCTTGTCTAGTAGGTAAAAGTTGACCAAGAGCACTTAAGGAAAAGAAAAGAAAAAGGGAAAGAAAAATTCTAAGGTTTGGTGAAATTATTTACCAAATAAGAAAAAAAGGTATAAAGGTTAATTAAAAAAATAAAAAAACAAAAATAAAATACGAGGGTTAGGATGTATTTACCAAATATAATTTATCTACAAATTTTGGAAATTTAACCTAAAAAAATTATTTTGGAAATTTAATTTTGAATAATGTCACCAAAGAAAAACCCCCAAATACATATAAGAAATCTCAAAATAATCCCAAAACCAATTAGAAAATAAAATTACAAGAATATATCTACAAATTTATTTAGAAGATCTAAAAATATGCATGGGTTTTGAAAGTTTAAAATTTTGAGAAAATATTTTGTAGTTTTTTCTTTGATGAATGGCTAAAAACACATTAGAAACCCCAATGTACACTACAACCTTAGCGAAGATTTAATCCACCACAAAAATACTTGGGATCCAAGCAAAATGATTCTTGTCCAAGTTTGTGAACTTGGAGGCCAAGGAATGAAGTACTTACAAATACTATGTATTTATCTCAAAATAATCTGTTAAGCATATAGAGAATCAAACCACCTAAGATTATCCCAAAACTATCAATACTATGATTTTATCTCTATCCAATGAAAACATATCTTACCATTATTCAGCACAGCATAGGAAAGCCTGTAGTTAGTACGTATCACAAATCAATAAGCATAGAGCATCTCGAGTTGCACCCCAAAGTCTTTATTATGATCGAAAAAATGGTTCCCAACAGGACAATAGTTTACAAAGATACTTCTACCACAATTTTCTAGCCAGAGATCAAGATGCTAGAGACTCAAAGGACTCTAATTTATAGATAAATCCTCCAAATGGAAATATAACTGCTAGTTTCTTTGACCCTTATCAAAATAATCTTGGTCGTTGATAAACACTTCAAGGTCTTTTAATCTTGGCTCTTGATTTTTTTATTTTTGAGGAATTTTCGAAATTATCATTTAATTCCATTTTAATTAGCTCAAAATTAATTATTTTGAGCTAATTTCCTCAAATATTTGACTTTGTCTTAACACCCAAGGTCCAACGGTCCAAATTTTCTTGAAATATTCAATATTCCCTTGGTGGATGCCCTTTAAAAATCGACTCTTTTAAGTTAAGACCCACAAACTTTTCCATTTGGAGAAATTTAAATTTGACTCTAATTAATTCATTTTTTGGCTTAAGATTTAATTTTGTTTTGCCAAAAAAATTAATTAATTTACACATGACAAGCTTTAATATTTTTTTGATCCTCTAATACATAAGATTTTGCATTTACAAGACTCGAAGAGGGAGTACATATTTGGCTTAGACCCTCAAGACACATAACCCATCTGCGACACAATATGATCTAGTAAACCAAGTGATTTGTAATAAAATAATTAAGCCAACTAGCTTAAATTATTTCCAAACCACTTTTACGTCAGGCTCGACTAAAAACACTATGACTTGCCTAATAATTCGATCAATAAATTTCACCCTAGCTTTGGGGTTAAAGCTGAAGGGAAAAAACTCTTTTGATTAGCTGTGTTTAGAAACACAGGTAATCAAGGAGGTTAAAAAACCACCTAGGATGAAATTTGTTATCAAAATTATAGCCTTACCTAGGTTGTTACATAGACTCAAGGTTTTACTAAGATCATTTACATTACATAACTTGCAGAATGGGATGACCATGACACATGGATTGCTGATAGGTGATCCGATCCAGTTGAAAAAAAATTGTGCAATAGGTCTCATAGTGGTGATCCCAGTATTTGTGAAATGGACTTCAAAATATTTGTAGGCCATGGTAATCTCCACTTCATCCTCTAATAGAACAACTGAAAGTATTCCAAAGATTTGTTGGAGGTGTTAAATATCATCTTCCTAAGATCACAAAAGTGTTGATTTCTGGTAGCATCGGATGTGCTCTAAGCCTCAAAATTTGCAGGGAGGCTTGGACACTTGTAAACACAATACCCAGAAATCGTTTTGGGAAATTCCACTCGGAATCAATTTTATTTAAATAACTAATTATTTTTAATGGGTGCCTAAGTCTAAACTTAGGAAATTAAAATAATTAAAGGGTATTAATCTAACTATGGGTGAAACTTCTAGAAGAAGACGAGGGTAAAGCCAAAATAATTTGAACCATTGATTAGGATCTAATCTGGGATGTTGGTTCTCAATAGAAGGATTATAAGAAGCAGCTTGATGGGCATTTCGAAGAAACATCGAGTGATATCAAAAGATCGAATTTCTGAAGCACGACAGTTGCTCGAAAAGGAATTCGAAGTGATCTTTTGCAGTGGGGCACGAATAGTTCCGGTTGGAGATTTCTCCTAATCTGGGAATACTCAACAGAGGAGGCAAAGAGAGATAAGGAGAGGCAACGTAGAGGCTAAGCTAGCCAGTGTAGGCTAACACAAAGGCAACGCGCAGAGCCTTGAGGAGGTTTGTATTTTTGTTGAAGGAATCGATTTCTGAGCCGGAAGCTGGGGTGTGAGACCAGGAGGTGGAATCGTTTTGGGAAATTCCACTCTGAATCAATTTTATTAAAATAACTAATTATTTTTAATGGGTGCCTAAGTCTAAACTTAGGAAATTAAAATAATTAAAGGGTATTAATCTAACTATGGGTGAAACTTCTAGAAGAAGACGAGGGTAAAGCCAAAATAATTTGAACCATTGATTAGGATCTAATTTGGGATGTTGGTTCTCAATAGAAGGATTATAAGAAGAGGCTTGCTGGGCATTTCGAAGAAACATCGAGTGATATCAAAAGATCGAATTTCTGAAGCACGACAGTTGCTCGGAAAGGAATTCGAAGTGATCTTTTGCAGTGGGGCAGGGATAGTTCTGGTTGGAGATTTCTCCTAATCCGGGAATACTCAACAGAGGAGGCAAAGAGAGATCCAGGAGAGGCATCGTAGAGGCTAAGCTAGCCAGTGTAGGCTAACGCAAAGGCAACGCAGAGCCTTGAGGAGGTTTGTATTTTTGTTGAAGGAATCGATTTCTGAGCCGGAAGCTGGGGTGTGAGACTAGGAGGTGGAAATCGAAGTTCCTGGGAGGCAAATTGATCAACTGAGGGAGTGACGTTATCCTTGTGAAAATATCTAAATAGAAATCTTACTTTGGTGATTAATATTATTTCTTCTACTTATTATCTCAGAAATAAGTTATTCACAACAAATATCGAAATATATTCTACTGCAACCTTCACAATTAAAATATTGTAGAAAGCAAATGTAAGGAAAAATATTGACACAAATACAATACAATAACATAGTTATTTTTGGACAATCATCCCCGGAAAAACCCAATGTGGGAAAATTGGTGCAGCAGATGAGGGTTTCTTTATTATTCTTTAGCAAATTCTCATGTAGAATATTACAACCAGCAAAACATGAGCGAGAAATTTTATAGATGCTTCCTGACAAATTTTTGATCCAGGTGAAGTACTCCTCTTCCGCAGAATCCTTCTGCGTCCCTCTGTGTCAAACTTCTCACCTTGGCCCAACGTCTCGCTGCCCACACAGGCTTTGTGTTAATCTGCCTCTGTGCTCTCTCTTTTTGCGTCACCCTGTTCTTGCTCTGCGTCGTACTGCCTTGCATTCTCGAAAGATGTTGATTCCCTCTCTTCCTTTCTCACCTGCAACTCTCCCTTTGATTCGATTTTCTCTTGCCGAACTTCGACTAGTGAGAAAATTGATCTTACTCGGGTAACTGAGTATCTGCCTCTGGTGTGTTCTCCAAGTGCCCATCAAGCCTCCTCTTATAATCCTCTCGTTGATCAATCAACGGTCCAGATGAGATTCTAATCAATGGTTAGGATCATATTGACGTGATCTCCGCCTTCTTCTAGAAGTTTCACCCATAATTCTTAATTATTTTAATTTCCTAAGTTTAGACTTAGGGTCCCATTAAAAATAATTAATTATTTTAATAAAACTATTTCCAGGTGGAATTTCCCAAAATGACTTATGGGTATTGGAGAATGCATGTGTCTAAGCCTCCCTGCAAATTTTGAGACTTAGAGCATATCTGATGCTACGAGAAATCAACACTCCCTCTTAGCGAGGATGTGCTTTAGCAGTGCAACCTACTAAAGCATCACTCTGTTTTGTAACATCTCCCTCTGCGCTGCTGATGTCTGTCATGTTGTCCACCAACCTCTACGCAAATGATGCATTTGTACTCCACTGACCCTGTCACTGTCAAAACTGCATTCGTATTGCAACTCCCTCTGAATTTCTGCATCTTTGTTGTTGTTGGCACTACCACTGCCAACTGTCCCTGCACTGCAAACTACTACTGCTACTGAAACAAATTTTCACCATACCCATCTGCTCTTTGAAGTGAACTTAGCTCTTTTGAGAGCCTTAATGAGTATCTCGGATACATCCTCTCCTGCGAGGACATATTGTAGCTGTACTACCTCACATTGAACACAGTCTCTGATAAAGTGACATCAGATATCTATGTGTTTTGACCGATCATGAAATACTGGATTCTCTGAGAGTTTGATACAACTCTGATTTCATAGGAAACCCTAGTCGCCTCCATCTTTTTTTTTTCTGAACAAGCTCAGAAGCAATTTTCTGAGCCATATAGCTTCACATGTAGTTGTGCTGGCTGCCATATATTCTGCTTCTGCTGAGCTCAAAGCTACTGATTTTTTGCTTCCTGTTGCTCCAAGATATCATCCCTGATCCAACACTGAAGCAGTACCCCAAGGTACTTTTTCGATTTACTGAACTACTTGCGCAATTTGCATCTGTGAACCCATTCAATCTAATGTCCTCCCCTCTGGAGTATTTTAACCCATATTCGACAGTTCTATGCACATACTTAAGAATGTGCCTAGTTGCTGCCCAATGCACCCTTTTTGGTTCTACCATGAACTGACTAAGAGTGTTGACAGCAAAGCAAATGTCTGTCCTAGTGTTGACTAGATACATGAGCGACCTAATGAGTTGCCTGTACAAGGTGGGGTCTACTTCTTTGTTTCTTGATGCATCTATTTTCCTCCAGTTGGTGATCATGGGAGTAGCCATGGGTTGACAATCCTGCATTCTAAATCTCTTCATATTTTTGTAGCATATCTTTCTTTTCCAAGGAAGATCTCCCCATTCTTCTGCCAAACTTCCAACCCTAGAAAATAATGCATCAACCCCAAGTCGTTCATGTCGAATTTAGCTTCAAGATTCTTCTTGCAATCTTGTATGAGCCTAGATGACCCAGTTAGGAACATGTCATCTACATATAATACTAGAATAAGTAGCTCATTCTCTACCATCAAATAGTAGAGATTGGGATCAACATCACTCTTGACAAATCCCAACTGTGACAAGTAACTATCAATTCGACCATACCACGCTCTAAGTACCTGCTTGAGTCCATACAGGGCTTTCTTTAATCTGCAAACATGAGTTCTCTTCTCATGAGTTTTGAATCCTTCGGGCTATTCTATATACACCTCTTCTATCACCTCGTTCAAGAATGTTGTCTTCACATCCATCTGGTGAATTTCCCATCTCATTTGAGCTGCTAGGGATATAACGGATCTGATACAGGTGTATCGAGTAACTGGGGCAAAGGTCTTTTCATAGTCTATTCCTTCTTTTTGAGCATACCCCTTTGCCACAAACCTTGCCTTGTACTTCTCTATACTGCCATCTGCAGCATAGTTGATCTTGTAGATCCATAGTGATCCTACAACTGATCTATCTTCTGGTCTAGGTACTACATCCCAGACATCATTTGTCATGATAGAGTTGTATTCTTCTACCATGGCATCCACCCATGCTTGGTTTTGAACAACTTCCTGAAAGCTAGAGGGTTCTTCAACCTGAGCTACCAATGCCTGGTATCTGTCAGGTTGTCTATGCCTTTTCTCAGTTCTAGGAACTCCAACAAACTTCTCTGCGTCCCTTAGTGTCTGTCGTACTTCTCTGCTGGTTCTACCACTAGTGGTGGGAGGCTCAACCAACTACTCCTCCTGATCCTGTCGTTCCATCTACTGAGAACTATATGCATTTCCTCTTTTTGACGAGATATTGAGACTGGTCACTGTACTTGATCCAAGCGTCTGTCCTCCTTCCTGTCCTCCTTGCTGCCCCTGCTACTCTTGGACTAATGGAACATCTCCTAACTGATCTTCTGCAGGCATCTCATGAGATTTCTTGAAAGCTCTGTCCTCCATGAACTTTGCATCCCGTCTCACTATAATCTTCCTGCTGCTAAGAATGTAGATTTTGTATGCCTTTGAGGTCTTGCTGTACCCTACGAGATACCCTTTTTTTTGCAGTCTGATTTAGTTTACTGCACTTCTCGTCTGGAATGTGACAATAAGCCACGCTTCCGAATATCCCGAGACGACGGACTTCCGGCTTCTTCCTTGTGAAGATCTCTTTGGGCGTTTTCTTCCCCAATGCTCTATGAGGATTTCTATTTTGGATATACACTGCTGTGTTGCAAGCTTTTGCCCATAGATACCTAGGTAGTTCTTGATCATACAACATAGCTTTGGCTGCCCCAACAATAGTTCTATTTTTTCGTTCTGCTACCCCATTCTGCTTCGGATTATATGGAGCTGTCCACTCTCTTTTGATACTCTCCTTTGCACAGAAATCTATGAAGTTTTTGTCCGTGTATTCTCCACCATTATCTGAACGCAATAGCTTATTGTTTTCCTTGTCATATTTTCAACAAGAGCTTTAAACTCTGGAAACGATCAAATACCTCATCCTTGGTCTTTAAGAAATAGATCCAGGTTTTTTTTGGAGTGATCATCGATAAAGGTGACGAAGTATTCACCACCACTAAGAGCTCTTGTGGACATAGGACCACAGATATCTGAGTGTATCAATCCTAATACACATTTTGCTCTATTGTTACTTTTGGAAAAAAACTGCTTTGGCGTACTTCCCTAGTACATATCCTTTGCATAAGTCATCATGTTTACTACTAAGGACTGGTACTCCTGTAACAGTTTCTCTGAGCATCCTTAGTGCTCCATGGTGTAAATGCCCCATTCGCCTATGCCATAATTCACTTCGCTCCTCACCACTATAGTTGCTGCCCCGAATCCCAATTTACCTTTTCTTCTTCCAGCGTGGATGCTTGAAATATACTTTCTTTCCCATGAAGTATACATTGTATCACTTGTCTTGTAACTGGGACACTGAAATCAAGTTCATTTCCTAATCCTAGCACATGTAGAACATTGGTGGCTCGGATGCTGTTCCCTGCTTCTGTCTGAAATGCTATGGTGCCTCTCCCTACTAGAGTACATTTCATTTTGTTTCCCATAGTGATTTGGAAGTCCATTTGTTCTTCTTGATAGCTTGAGAAATGTTCTCGTACTCTAGTCATATGAGCTGAAGCCCTGCTATCAATGTGCCAAACATCTACTAACACTGAATTTGCTAGGCATGTGAATTCTTGATCTAATCTGGTAGATAACTCTGAGACACTTTGAGTATCCATGTGTGCCAATTTCCGATGCTAACTTGTCCCAGGAAAAACTGCGTCCCACCTGAGACAACCCCTCTCGCTGAATATTTTGCTGCGTTGTTCCTTCTACCACTAACAAATTTCGATCAAAAAGACTTACCTCTTTGTTGACTCACTCAGAGAGTTTTCACACGAAATCTAATCCTCTTGGCTTTGAACTGTGCAAGCCCCTTGGAGATTCGAATTATTGCCCCTGCAGGAATTTCGAATTCCTTTTTTCGTTCAACACTAGGTCTTCTGACTTCTTCCTTCTACTTTCCCTTAGCTTTGATACCATGCGAAAATTTCTAAATAGAAATCCTACTGTGGTGATTAATATTATTTCTTCTAATTATTATCTCAGAAATAAGTTATTCACAACAAATATCGAAATATACTCTACTGCAACCTTGACAATTAAAATATTGCAGAAAGTAAATGTAACGAAAAAAGCTGGGACAAATACAACAATGATACAATTATTTTTGGATATCGAAATATATTCTACTGCAGCCTTGACAATTAAAATATTGCAGAAAGTAAATGTAACGAAAAAAGCTGGCACAAATACAACAATGATACAATTATTTTTGGATAATCGTCCCTGGAAAAACCCAATGTGGGAAAACCAGTGCAACAGACGAGGATTTCTTTATTATTCTTTAGCAAATTCTCATGTACAAATTACAACCAGCAAAACAAGAGTGAGAAATTTTACAGAGGCTTTGTTGTCGCGCAGATTGGCACGACAATGCTCAGACCGGGGGCTGTCACTCTGATCCCCGATCCCTCCGTTTAAGCCTGTCTCCCGCGGCTAAAGGGGGTAGACCCTATGAGATAATGAAGACCAACTGGCAAACAGTTGGTTGGGAGACACGAGACACGATAAGATAAGCACTAGATGAATTTGATTTTAGCAGACCAGTGCCTTAAGAGCTTGTTATTAAATCGATTACTTGTTAGATGATTATAGAAACATGAAACGTGAACAACAATCATTTGTCATCAGCTAGATCACAGTGCTCTTTGAATGACCCAAATGATATCCAACAACTGAAGATTTAAAAAAAACATGAATGCTTCAAACCACCACGAGTTATAAACCATTAACTAGATATCATATTCGTATCTCAACTTGAAACTTCAGATCTCAGCGTGAAAGATATAGCATGAAAACCACTGAATCTGGCAACAAAAATAATTTTCCCACAAATTTTTTTATACCCTTTGAGACAAAGATTAAACTTAAAACAAAATTTAAAATTTAATCTAAAACCCTGAAGGAAAATTTTTTATTTAATTTTTTTATTTTATATTTTTCATGATGAAGACAAATGCTTTCAAATGAAAGAAGAAAATTTGCGATAATTTTTCAGGATAGAAAACAAGCAAAGGGCTCAGGAAACCCCCTCTTAAATAAATCTTTTTGATGTCTTATGAGATTGCTAGCTTGAACAACTTGTGGGACCCTTGATATCCTTGGAGGTGACTATTCCCGCCGAAGAAGTCCTCACACTCCAGTAGAACTGGCAACCTATCCCTTGAAAACACAGAAAACACTTGCAAACGAATTGTTAGTGCAAAAGAGACTTGGCATATAGAGACCAAGTTGAGCTTGTCATTCAACCGAGAATGGACA
>APFE030945520.1:0-42319 GCA_000404065.3 Pinus taeda | reverse complement strand
TCCATCGACACTTCTCCTTTTAATTTGGTCTATGGGAAAGAAGTAGTTTTACCAACAAATGTATCCATTCCCTCAACCTTAGTTCAATTCTTTAGAGAAACCCCTTCCTCATCTATGTAGGTTAGACAATTAAAAATTCTTAAATTTGAAGAGGAAAGGGAAAAAGACAGGTCCACGCATGCATATCATTAGCAGTTAGTTAAAGCCTCCTTTGATTCAAATTTTGTAGCTTCCAAATATTTCCAACTCGGAGACCTAGTATTAAAATGGGATAAAGCCCATGAAGAGAAAGGTAAGCATACCAAGTTCCAACAAATGTGGGTGGGCCCATTTCAGATTGTGGAACAGTTAGGCCCATCAACTTTTCTGCGACAAGATTTATTAGGTAAGAGAGAATCTCTACCTGTTAATGGACAGGTCTTAAAGAAATACTTTCCATAGAAGATGATCTCTTTTGTTCACTGTATATTATTGCTCATAGTTAAATTTTTCCTTTAGAAATAATAATACCGATTCAAAAGCATTTACTTTTGGTTTTACAAAGGATAGTCTCTTTTCAATTTTGACTTTTCGCTTGTATAAGTAAAGATTTTTATGAAAGTAATCTTCACATATGAAATGTATAGTCAAGTTTGATTGCTCTTAAATTGATTGTCTTCCCCCTTAATTATCTGATTTTGATGAAGCTTAACTTTAAAATAGAAACTACTCCTTTATATCAGTCTAGAAAAGAATCTATACAAAGCAAAGTCTCTCTCCAAAAAGGCATCTCTAAAAACTCTATAATTGTCATCTAGAAGCTCTTAGGGGGCCAATGATCCTCCCCACTTAGTCAATTTTCATTTTTAGAGTGTAATTCTAAAATATACCAACTTAAAGGATAAGAGGTCTCATCAAGAGCCGACTTACCATGATCATAAGATTATAACTAAACTGACATTACCAACACTGCATGTTGAAACAGGGTAATGGCTTATGATTATAATAATCAAAATACAAGGGGTCTCAATACGAGCCAACTTGTTGAGTTAAGTCACGAATCAAGTGAATGGCACTGTCAATGTTGGTCACCAAACCAAGACATTGTCCTTGAGGAAATAGAGATGAAAAGATGAAGCAACAAATGCGTTACTTTAGAAAATAAAGAAAGCAATAAGTATACTTATGAGCTTATCTTTAAAATTTCATTCTGATTAAAGTGGAAATATTGGGTCATTATTTGTTAAAAGGTAACCCTATTGACGCTGTGAACGCTTGCTTGCAGCAGAGGCTCTACCTACAACAACAGAGTAAACCAAAAACCAATATGGGGAGAGACTCATGGATTTTATCTTTAAAAAACCAAGTAAAGATTGATGTAGGCAATGTTACTTTTTATAAGAAGAGAATAGTCAAAAGAATGGTAGTTAGGTAGATGACTGTTTTATTACAAAAGCAATATTTCTTACCTTATATTCTAAATAATTTGTTTTATTTTCAAAACTATCTTTATTTTGGAAGTTTTAGAAATTTCAAAAAACTCTCAGAGATAGCTGGTTCTTCCAAGTGAATCGCCAATTGTTGTAGTATTCAACAACCCCCCATTTGTTAATGATAGTAGTTAAGGTTACATTTATAAATGGGGACCCTTTAAAAAGTTTCATCCAAAAACCAAAACTTAGCATTTAGTCATTTTTTTTTTTTTTTGAATAAAGAAAAGATAACAATCAAAACCTTTTTGGGAACTACTAAAGACTTACCTTTTCATATATAGCATTTCTAAAACCCACCAATGGACCTTTCTAAAAAACTCCAAAAGCAAGTAAAATGATTAAATAAGGGCTCCATGGTCTAAATTATCATAAAATCTGATGAAAATAGAAGTCCTTAAGTTTTTTAGGATTAAGTGTGGCATCACATATCACAACTTATAAAGAAATCTCTCTTAAAAATGATGTAGCAAATTTTTCCAGATGCGAAACTACGATGGTGCTTTGACTTTTATCACATCGCATTTCAGGCATTCAACCAAACGCTTGCGCTTACCACCAGCCGATATTGCGAAATGTGATTGGTTCCCAGAACCACACCTTAAAATATTAAAAGTAAATATTTCGAGTCCGTCAAGTCTATTGCATAGGATAAACCTAGCGATTAGATATATGTCAAACAACTAACAAACGACTCACATCTCGCATCTCGTAGAAACACAGCAGGAGGTAAGAATGCTAAAAGGCACAGATTGCAATATTGCAATCTGTGATATTGCTTCGCAAATCGCACAATCACTATCATTGCAACACAAAGGCTCGCCACCGTAGAAGCTTTCATCCCATTTTATGACATAAACATTTATGAGCAATAAAGCTATGGGATAATGAATCATTAGTGGGCATTAGTGGGAAATAACTGCATTTATGTGTGAAAATCCATTTAGCTTGATACGATATCTTGTTACGTGCATTCAAATAATGCTTCTTTTACCATCTTTACAAGCTATCTACATTATTTCATTTTTATGTTCATCTTTTTGTGTTCGATAGCTATTGTTCTTCATTTCACGAAAAACCCGCAGAGCGGAGAGTTGAGAACAATGGGGAAGAAAGGCAAGGTTGTAGCCTCTGAGAAGACAGAGATGACTCCCCTATTCACAAATACCACATGCAGCAGAGAGGGAGGAACCTCTACATGGGAGGCTATGTACAACATATTGGAGTAGGAATAGCCAAGGATTATGGAAAAAATGTTACACTTGATGAACGAGATTCCTCAGACGCTTCCATGCTAGAGATGATTTGCTCGTTTTTGCACCGCATAACCGCTCGGCCAAAGATAATCCCTTATACTGACATGGTAAAATGGGTTATCGATGAAGTCGACATCTTAGACAGAGAATTCAAGACGATAATCCAAGAGGTCATAAGATCTTTTACCCCAGACAACCTACGACTTATTTACCACCTACAAGAGCCACATTTTGTCTACAAAAGTCAATTCATAGAGAAGTTTTCTAAAGAGAATAGTGATCCAATGGATTGCACCCATGCCTGGTTGAATAATGAAGAGAAAATCAAGAAAGACAAAATTGGTATGTACACTACTGTGTCTACTTGTCGCCCTTATAGTTTTGCAACAACTATGCTATGTAGATTTTTTGGCAGACAAGATAGTACTAAGTTCTCCCGAGAGTGGTTGCCATTAATAGACGTAGTCGTTAATGCAACTATAATGAATTGGGCCCAAATCTTGTCAGACAATTTAGCAAAAAAAATTATCAAGTATAGAAGGAGAAGAATTATTGCTTCGAGGGTTTACCCCCCATTTTTTATGAGCGCCTATGTTATGGATGCTATTTATTTTAGTTCAAAGTTCCCCATCATGGGATGGAAACGGAATGTTCTAAATCCACTTCCCATTCACATATACCACAACGTCATGTGGGAATCAAATTTTCAACCACATTTTTTCAATATTTTCCATGGAGTTATGCTCCCTATGCAAAAGCGGCTTTATAATCGAGATGCCCCCAGGTTTTCCCACAAAGATGAAGTTGACATCCTCCTGGTAGCTAGATGGTTCAGGGAGGAAACATTTACATATATCAGATTTTTTGGTAGCATCACCTCCCCCCATATCCTCACATACTATGTTCCAGATAAATTGATGGCTAGGGAGATAGCCTATCAAACAACTAGTGAGGGAGGAATAAGCCATACAATGAAAGAGTTAAAAAAGGCCATTTGGCCTGCATTCCCTGTATAGTGCGCAAAACACAACCTAGTACACGCATTGAAAGAAGAAGAGAACATGGTATCTCTGCAATTACCCAAATTCCCTAGACGGCAGTATGACCCACTTGGCATTGTCAAGAATTTCACCACTTTGGTGAAAATAAAAGTATTCACTAATGAGGAGAATGTTTTTGATGATATCTTTTTGTAGAAAAACACCTTTAAAGAGGTGAATCATATGGCACAACTATATTTTGACCATGAAGATCTAGAAAAGTTTTACAGTTACAGAGAAAGATGGTTGGCAATGGTCCCATTGGCCCAATTATTAATTGAACCAATAAGGGAGCCTACACCTAGTGTGACTATAGAAGGTGACTCCAAAGAAAATTCCAAATCCGATTCTAGGGTAGAGTCTCAAGAGAAATCTATCAGGGAATCGCAACAGTCATCACAAAATGGCAAAATCAAAAGCATCAAGTCAATAAAGGATACGGCCCAATCTACATAGAAGATAGCTCAAGAAGCTTCAACTAGCAAGCAGGTTGGAATCCCTACTACCTCTGCACAACCAATAAAACCTATGGTAATTGAATTAGAGGAAGAGTGGGATAATTTTAATAAATTCTCAATATAGAGGAACAGGTGCCAGAGTTGCAAACTCCATAACAGAAAATAGCTCTGGAAATTATAGTGGAAGAAATTGCAAATGAACAAGAAGTAGTGCATATCCCTATTACATCCACCTCTGAAATAATTTTGAGAACTGAAGAAATACCCCCTCTGGATGTATTCTATAGCCCAAAACATAAGGCTGCGGTGAAAAGGAAAAGAAAGAAAAGAAAATTGGACTCTATAGTTGTTACTACCCCTGTAAATGAACTAATGGATGTTCTATGGAAAGAATCACCTATCAATCCACCCACCAACCTAACTAGACTCTCGCGGTTTGCAGGTGCTTATGCTACAGTGACCATAGACAAAGAAACATAAGTCCAAATGTTTGTTAGAGAAAAGGAAAATAAAATAATGTCGCTTGAGAAACAATTACAGCAAGTCAAATCCAACCAGTAGGCAGAGATACAGTTGGCCAAGCTTCAACTGGTATTTGAATAGATGTAGATAAAACATTGAACCAACTTTGCCAAGAAGGAAGCATAGGTGTAGGCAATAACTGATCAACATAAATACGATCCAAAAATTGATCAGTTTATTACTGAAACACTCAGACTTAATTCCCAATTGACACATCAGAAAGAATTACTATGCCAGAAGATTTCACATTGGAAATCTTATTGCAAAACAAGTGATAAACTCACAAGTCAAGTCATAGAAATTCGACTTGAATATGATGAGGTATTTAAAAAGGTCTCTGATTTCATCACCTGGCAAAATTCAAAGGAGGAGAGGAAAGCCTACCTACCCAAGCTAGAAGAATCACATAAGGAAATTATGTTTGCAAGCTGGGATTCTCGGCTTAAAGAAGGAGAAAAGGAAACAACAGATGTGGTGGCAACAACAAACAATATCATAGAAAATATCAATGAGAATTTGCATGGTGCTAATATGGTGGTATATTCCATTTCAGGGTTCCTTCCAGATGCGAAACGACTCGAACAATAATGGAAATAGGTAGCGGAAGAAAAAGAAGAAGTGATAAGGAAATTGACTAGGCTAGACTCAGAGTCGTATTGGCAACATTTGGTCAAGCCTCATATCCAATGGATGACCCTATGATGCCTAACTACTTCTGCTGAGAAAATGGCACTAACACTGACCGATGCCGTATTCATTGGATAGTTGAAAGCTAAAGTCGGCCAGCCTACACAGCTGAAGCCTATGGTGGATATTTGTGATCTGAAGGAGCAAATGCAACATAGTTAGTCACCTTGTTTACTTTAATTTTGATTTTATTTTTGCATAAATTGAGGTAGATCGTTTAAACCTCCTCAACTATTTTGTAATAATCTATTTTTAGTTTTATAGTTTTAGTATTTGAACCCCTCTCATGCATTTAGAGAGGGGTCCAAAATTTTGTCAAAAACTCTCTTCAAAATATGCACTTCTGTCCCTTTGAGGAAGTTCTGGTGAAATATATGGAACATGATTTATTTTTATCTGATTTAGCATCTTCTACTGAAATTGCACTTTTGTACTCTTAGATGATGTTGAATGGATTGAAGATAGATCAATATTGCTGAAACACATGAGTAGGATGTATTATAAATGGTACTTTTATCTCTTAATCCTTTTTACTTATGTATTAAGAAATCATTTCTTTCTGAATTATTTATGTATGTAGGTCTGAATTTTGATTACCATTATTGCACTTTTGTATAATGATGATCTTTATTTTATGTTGAATATATGAATAAATCTTTATGCGATATATTTCTCACAATCATTTCTAATAACCTTTTATGCGAAAAAATTATTGTTAAAACAGATTCACTTCTAACCGTAATTAAATGATCTTTATTATCAATTTCTTTTAGAAATGATTGTAGATTGCATATATCAAGTTTATCCTTGGTATATTATGATTAGATAGTTTTTTAAAGTTAAAAGTTAAATGCATTTGTGATTGATTAGTTTAGACTAGATTACTGTTAGCTTAAGCATTACTCTAAAACATGACACATCACCCCATTTAGCACAAGCATTAAATAGATTGGGAAACTGGTCCTATTATCCCCAGTCGGAGCCACTACTCCAAATGGAAAATGAGCTACCAACCAAGGTCTGGACTGGGTGGTTTCCCCCATATTGAGGCAACAATTTTCGAGGCTTCAACACAAGTATAATGCCATTAAATATGGTAGAGAGAATAAACCTATAATGAATACTAACAATTCCATATGAAAGAAGCCAAATATTATGAGAATAATCTTATATTTGTGAAATTTTGCTTATGTATGAAGCAGGTCTGTTTAAAAGGAAATTTGATGTAACTAAAAAAATTGGGTTGTAATTTCTATTGGCTTAAATGAACTCGAACAAATTATATCAATCAATTTTTTGTGTTTACATTTCAGTAGTACTCCTTTCTCCTTGGCATAATCACATAGTGATGGCCTTCCTTCTGCCCTAGCCATCCTCATCCTCTGACCTCTCCTTTCTCCATCATCCTTTACAATGAAAAATAAGCACTTTTTATCTACAATACAAAATCACCCTTTTGTAGAAATTCATGTGTATATTCGAAACTTCTCATGAAATTAACTAAATCACAAGACTTGACACTACTTTACTGATTTCAGAAGTTAATTCACCATATAGAACACAAATCATAGACATGCAAAAGGAAACATCACACAAACATGAATATTTATTTAGGGGAAATCAACTACTCAAAACCCCTTCCTATCTGATTACAATAATCAGAGAATAGAGATGAAATACATATGCTTGCTCAAGCCTAAGCACACCCTGCAAGTGTATAGTCTATCCCTTTGCCCGACTGACTGAATCTGGCCAACACTTAGCTAATTTTCAATCCCTCCAAGTTCCTATTTCTTACGCTATTACTCCAGGAAATTAGCCCCTATTATTTATGAATTTCCCACTATTGAATTGCACAATTCCTCTAGGTTCTTCCTCTAACTGCATGCACCACTTGTGCACATGAGAATATGCTACAACTGATAGTACACTCCCTTGGAATCTCCATCTCAACTGGGTAACTCGAATTCTTTGTATGCAACAATTATTTTGGGATAATTAATCAGTTAACTAGTTGATCACTGAGTGTGGTTGAAGTTCCACTTCCACAACTTGACCTCCACTAGTTATTATAATAGTTAGAACTAGTTTAACTGACAATAAGTCAAATTAACTGAAATAGATTGCTACAAACTACCAATCAATCATACTAAACTGAACTCAAGATTCCCCAAATCAAATTAATTGAATTAACCGAATGACAAGTGCCATGTCATCTCAGTTAACTACCTCCAAGATTTCTGCTGAAATGGAAATTTGAATTTTCTCTTGTTTGACCAAGGCAACATCAAACTGCGATTTTCTTGTTGCATTTTCAACACTCCCTCTCAGCAATAAAGGGATTGTCAACCACCCCTATCTTGCACCTATGGAACTTGAATTTCCCTCTTGACATTGCCTTTTTCAAAATGGCAACATCTTGTTCCTCTGTTGGAATGTATTGTAGCAAGATAATCCGCTTATGCGCACAATCCCATAAATGGTGATACCGGATATCAATATGCTTGGATTGATCGTGAAAAATAGGATTTTCACAAAGTTTGATGCAACTGTTATTATCATAGTAAAAATATGATTTTCTCATTCAAATTGCCTCACATGCTACTTGACTTGTAGCGATGTATTTTGCTTCTGCTGAGCTGAGTGCCACATATATTTGCTTCATGTTGTACCAAGAAACCACTGTGGACCCAACACTGAAAATTCCACCTCATGTACTCTTTCAGTCTGATGGAATTCTCGCCCAATCTACATCTTTGAAGCCACACAACTTCACTCCCTTCATCCATCTCTACCATAGTCCAAACTGGGTAGTGACTCTAAGGTACCATAGAACATGCTTAGCTACCCTCCAAAATAGTTTGGTTGGCCTAGCCATAACTTGGCTAAGCTAGTTGACTGCAAATCACATATCTGATCGTGTGTTCACACGATACATGAGTGAACCCACCAACTGCCAATAAACAGTCGCATCCACTTCCTCACTTAAAGTGGCATCCTCTTTCCTTCAGTTGGTCACTGGAGGAGTCTCCATGGGTTTGCACCTACCCATGCATAAATTTTGAAGTATCTCGTTGCCATACTTTCCCTGTTAGACAAATAGTTCCCCATCACCTTGCCATACTTCCAATTCGAGTAAGTAGTGCATGAGGCCCATGTCCTTCATCTCAAACTCTCTTGCAAGGTCCTCCTTACAAGATCTGATCAACTTCTCATCACCAGTAAAAATCAAGTCATCACCATATAAAACAATAATCAATAATTTAACTTCTACCAAAATATGATAGAGGTTTGCATCCGCTTCACTTTTGGTGAAGCCCAAACCAGTGAGATAAGTATTGATCCCAGTGTACGAAGCACATGGTTCTTTCTTGAGAACATACAATGCTCACTTGAGTCTGCACACATGAGACTCTCAATCAAAAGTCTTGAAGTTTTCTAGTTGCTCGATGTACATCTCCTCCTCAATAACTCCATTTAGGAATGTTGTTTTCACATCCATCTGGTGGATCTTCCACCCCATCTCTGCAACTAGAGAAAGTTTTAATATGATGGATGAGTACCTTGCTACAGGAGAAAAGGTCTCCTCATAGTCAATCTCCTTAGCCTGAGAGTACCCCTTGGCCACAAATCTGGCCTTGTATTTTTCTATGATTTCGTTTCTGCATGCTTCACCTTGAAGATCCATCTCTAACCCACAACCTATTTGTATGCTAGTCTTGGGACCACTTCCCAAACACTATTGTTTACAATGGATTCATACTCCTCCACCTTTGCATTTACCCATACAGGTTGCTCTACTGCTTCCTCGAAAGAGGATGTCTCAGTCTCTACTAGCTTAGTCACTAGAGCCATGTAGCCAGTGCACCGATCTAGTGACCTTCTCTACCTGCATTGATTTGAAGGACCACCCACATTCTCCCTTGCATCCTAGACAAAAATCTTAGCTTCCCTGGTTCTCTTCCTTCCTTCTCTGGATGGTTATGCTTGAGTGACTTTCTCCACTCTCTCCTCCGCTGCTCCACAATATTCCAAGGTTCCTCCTTTGGAGCTAAAATATCCTCCTATGGTGGGATCCGAAGCTCCTTCTCAAGGGAGCACCACATGGCTTTGTCTTCATCAAATTTTACATCCCTTCACACAAATGTCATTTTGAGGGATGAAAAGTACACACGGTAGTTGTGGGGAGTTTATGTGTAAGCCACAAATACCCCAACTCTTCTATCATCTCTAGCTTCTTCCTTGATTCTTTGGAGACATGGCAGTAAATAGAGGCTCCAAAAATTCTAAAGTGTGACACATATGGCTTCCTCCCTGAGAAATCCTTCTCTGGTGTAATCTTGCCAAGAATCCAATGATGACTTTTGTTCTACAAATAAACTGTTGTGTTGCATGCTTCAACCCACAAGTGCATAGGTAGCACTTGGTCATGCAACATCACCCTTGCTGCTCCCATAATGCTACAATTCTTCCTCTTAGCCACCCCATTCTGCTGTGGGTTGTGGGGTGATGTCAACTCTTTTCAAATGCCTTCTTTTGCACAAAATTTTTAAACTCATTTGATACGTACTCACCTCTATTATCTTCTCCTTAGAGCCTTCACTTTCTTTCTTGTTTATTTCTTGACTAGTGCTTTGAATTCTACGAACTTGGAGAAAGTCTCATCCTTCTTATGCGTGAAGAAGATCCAACACTTCCACAAGAAGTCATCAATAAAAATGACAAAATATTTGTGCCTGGAAGTGGAGGCTTTCAAAAAAGTTCTATAGACATTAGAGTGGATCCTTTCAAGGACTGCATGTGTTATGTTGTCTCGATCATGGAAAGTGGATTTTGTGTACTTCCCCAAGGTACATCCTTTGCATGTATCTTGTTTCTCTAGTGCTCCTTTGGGGAGGCCTGTCGTTATCCATTACAGGATATTCAAAGCATCATGATGTAAATGGCCAAGTATTTTATGCCAAAGTTCACCTACATCATGGCTCTACACCTTATATGCCTTTGTGCTCAATGCAACATAATCCTCCACATCTAGCTTATAGAGGTTCTTCACACGAACCACAATATACTTCACTTGTCTTGTGGCTATGTGTTTGAGGAATTCCTTTCCTTTTCTAAAGATCACATCATAACCACGATCGTCCAAAACTGCAATGGAGACAAGATTCTTCTTTAGACCCAAAACAAACATCACATCCTTGAGTCCCAGAGGGGATCCTGTCTCCCTTTAAAGGTGATTGTGCCGATTCTGGTCATGCTATATCTTCCATCATCTCCCATATTGATGTGCATCTAGAGATCTTTCTCATTCAAATCACTAAAAAAATCTCTTTTCCTCACCATATGGAACGAGGCACCACTATCCAGGTGCCACACGCTTCCCATCACTGCATTGGCCACGCATGCATTGAGAGAAATGTGAAGCTAAATCGTCACATGTTGTTCGTCTTGAGGTCTTCTTGCTTTATTTCTTATGTGGACACTTTGTGGCATAGTGCCCAAATTCATGACAGTGAAAGCACTTGATTCTGAATAAGTCATTCTTCTTGCCCTCTTGACTGAATTCTTCTTTAGTTTGAGATTTCTTCCCTTTCCCCTTATTTTCCTTTCCAACCAAGGCACATTTTTATTCATCCTCGCCCTTGGATGATGTCCTATCTTTGGTATTCCGCCTTATTTCCTCCTTTACCAAATTAGACCATAGGAATTCCCAATTTGGTAGTTTCTCCCTCCCATTCTTCGAATCTTGGTAACTGTGCCAACTCTTGGGAAGGCCTAGAAGGGATAGGAATACCAAATCATCATTTGCTACAATAACACCAACTTGACCAAGTTCATCATGACATTGTGTGAACCTTCTAAGGTATTGTGGAATGGTCTCATTCTTTTGCATCTTGATGTTTCAAAGTTTTTCCTTGAGCGCTAGCTTCTTGTGGTCACTACTATTCTCAAACAGATTCATTAATGCTTGCCACATTGCATACAAAGTCTCTTTCCTGTGTATATTTGAGACAATGTGGTATTGTACTCCCTCTAATATGATTCTCCTCACCTTGGCTACACACTTCTTCCATTCTGCTAGATCTTGAGCATCAAATGTTGCTGGTTTCAGGATATCATTATTAATGAATTCCTTCAACCGATTATCTTCCAACATTGCCTCCATGTGGTCCTTCTAAGAAACATAATTCGAACTCCCCTCAAGGGCATACTGAAGCCTTTATCCATAAAAAGGCATTCTTATAGCTATGAAGAATTAATCCTGCAAATCCGATCCTCCTATAATAACAACTTTGAAATATCTACTCTATTGTGAATCCAAATTTGATACCATGTAGAAATTAATGTGTAAATTCAAAATTGCTCACGAAATTTACTAAATCACAAGACTTGAAACTACTCTAATGATCTACAAAAGTTAATTCATCATCTAGAACACAAATCATAGACATGAAAAATGAAACATCACACATGCACATAGATTTATCTAGGGGAAAGCAACCGCTCAAAATCCATTCCTATCTATATTTCATTAATCAAAGAATAGAGATGAAATACATATGCTTGCTCAAGCCTGAGCACACCTTGCAAGTGTATAGTCTATCCCTTTCCCTGACTCACTGACTTTGGCCAACACTTAGGCAATTTCAAGCCCTCTAAGCTCCTATTTCCTTGTGTCGTTCCTCCAGGAAATTAGCCCCTATTATTTAGGAATTTCCCACTATTGAATTGTACAATTCCTCTAGGTCCTTCCTCTAACTGCATGCACCACTTGTACACATGGGAATATGCTACAATTGATAGTACACTACCTTGGAATGTCCATCTCAGCTTGGTAACTAGAATTCTCTGCATGTAAAAATTATTTTGGGTTGATTGATAATTAACTGGTTGATCACTGAGTGTGGTTGAAGTCTACTTCCACAGCATGACCTCCACTAATTCTTTTGACAGTTAGAACTAGTTTAACTGATAATAAGTCAAATTAACTAAAATAGATTGCTACAAATTAGAAATCAATCATACTAAAGTGAACTCAAGATTCACCAACTCAAATTAACTGAGTTAACTAAGTGACAAGTGCCATGTCACCTTGGTCAATTACCTCCAATATTTCTGTTGAAATAGAAATTCATTTTTTTTTCTAGTTTGACCAAGGTAAAGTCAAACTGAGATTTTCTTATTGCATTTTCAACATTGTTTTGGGCAACTTTTTCCAAAAAGTCTTAAGCTAACTCAAAAAATCTAAAACTAATTGAAATTTTGGGAAAGCCTCAATATAAACAAGAAATATGTAAAAAACACTAAAATCCCAATTTGATGCCTCATATGAAGGAATTTTATCCCGAGACAACTAATATTTTAATTACATGCATCAAAATCTTTCATTGAAAATTATATGATTATTCTCATAGGAGTTGTATGCATGTGATATAGGTGAGATGACGTGTCTATCTAGTTAGGATATATGATGGTCGTGAAGCTAAAAGGTCCAACAATAGGGCCATTGTGGTGACACTGAAACCATATGATATGCATTCATAACCATGAATTATGTTTTTTTTTACTCTGAATGAAACCCTGGGCCATAGTACTTCCCCACATTTTATAGATGGTAAAACAGGGAAAACTTTGGCCCTCATTACGGGGCTTTGCCCTAAGGGAATCGAAGAGAGTCAAAACCGCGATCAACAATAGCTAGCAATAATATCAAATAACTTCACGTTTTCATCTAGACCACTTGAGCTAACCCTTGGGGCTTAAATTTTGAAATTACTATCTTTTTCATGTCTTTTTTTGTTGTTGGTTTGATCCAGAAGGGATTTATCACCATGAATTATGTTATGTGAGATGTATCATGCTATTTAAAAAATCCAAATGGATTCCTTGAATGTAATACTCTCTGTCTTTTTGAGATTCTTATACAAGAAATCCCTAACAAGATGGATCACTTGAGGAACTATTTAACATAGAAGGGGATGCTTGAGACCAAAGGGTAGGTGATTGAAAAGGAGAAGATACTTGCATGAATATGTTGTGGAATATTAATGTCACATGCTGATTGGTCCTATCATGAGTGCATTTGGGCGTGTCTTAGTAAATAATGAGTTAAACTGGTTACCCACGGAAGCCTTATGAAGAAAGGGATAATCAATAAGATAAAAATTGAATTATTTTGATTTGCTTATTTACCTTGTGGAGTCAAAAACTCTTATTAGTTAGATATTGGATATATAATATGGTTACAACATATATGTTTAATTCATGTATGATGCCATGTCTAATGTAGGCATGTGCTAGAATGCTAGAAATCTGGAGGTAACTAGATAATGAAATATAAGTGTCATTTCTAAAGTAGTGGAAGAAAGAAGACATGAAAGTTTCATTGAAATAAAATGGGCAATGATGTTGGTGCAACTGGAAAGGGTAGTGAGTGTATTATTGCAGTGCACTAGAGCACTTGGGATGTTGTAATACTACAAGAAAAGGGCATTGAAGTGATGTGAAAACGAAGAATAGTGTTTCTTTAAGGGGGAGGGTAAGACCCTATTTTGATTCCTTGTTGACATTGTAATTAATTTCTACTTATAAGTATTTGAATACCAATAAATTTGTTTGGATTTGTCTTTACATATGAAAGTGTTCATAAAAAAAATGAATTGTTGTGTTTGAGCTAGCCTCTTCAAGAGTTAAAAATATTAATAATACATAATATACCTATAAAGTAAACTTGAAATGCGTGTGAAATCCATAATGAATAACATGGCATATGTTTCTCTTTATGTATCATGTGGGTGAGAATAGTATTATTCAAGATTACAATCTTGAGAAGCCATTAGGCGAGGTAAGGTGTTGTTATTAGCATAATATTGCATTTAGGCCCCAAATTTTTTTTTTGAGCCTTAAATGGGATGAGAGGCCACGAGGATTATAAATTTACCTCCCCTATGTAATGGAATCAATGAACTTAGAAATTTCATGCTAAGATACACCATCGAGTCATTTTATTTTCCTTACTCATTAAGCAATAAACATGGAATCTAGTTGTGAGATTAATGGCACACCTTAAAACTTATATTACATTACATTAAACAAATATAAATGCAATAATTATTGGTTTAAGATAGATATACTATATTAACCATACAATCAATTAAGTTGAGATAATATCTCAACCATGCACCTAAATAGAACCTAAGATCTCATAGATCTAACAAACTCCTAAAGAAAGCTAATCAGTCCATTACAAGACAAGTAGGCGTTAATTACTACAACACCCTCCCTTAACAAGTACTTGTCTTAATCTATGTCAAGTAAGGTCTTATTGAACATACTCTAATAATTTTGAAATATTCTAGGCTATTAACTCCATCAAGTTGTCTCATAACCCTCGTAAGGGTGTAGTCGGCAAGCTAGATTCCCGAGTTCCACTCTAGAACTCCCGAATCATAGATCTCCAAAATTCAATTACTGAAAAACATTCCAAGATGTCACATAACCTCATGAGAAGACCACTCCCATGTATTCAACAAATGATGGATCCTTCCCTAGATACACAACAACAAAACTAACTCGACAAACATCCATATTGAGCTTTTACCTGCACTTGATTCCTTCTATAAATCCCTTCAGTCCATTAAACCAATTTTTTGACCTCTTTTGCATTGTAGAGTATGAACGGAGTAATATTTAACATAATTGAAAGCTAATCTAATAAAAATATATATATATATATAATGCTAATAATTTAACTACTATGCCACCTAGATTAACATTCACATGATGATCTAGGTTGCCATTATAAAACAATCCCTACATTGTGATAGAATTCATGGGCTTATAATGACCCTCTCAAACAAGTAAAATTCAATTCCATATCTCCCTCACAAATGTTGTGTGATGGAAATGTGAATTCCTTTATAAAAGCATGCTCACAGATGGTAGATTTAAATACAAAATACAAAAAAATAATGATAGCAAGCTGCTTGGGAGACAAGATTTTCTCATAATAGCATAACACTCAACATATTAAATGAACCATTGATTTATCACTTTGGCTCAACACAGAATGTATACCCCACAATGCACATCCAACACGAATCATGCTTGGCCAACACAGCTCATGTTGGGCTAACACGGTGCTATGTTCAACGTTTTCATGCCTTCACACATCTCCACAAAACCTAAACTCGTGGGGCACAATTCTTATGGCCAAGGAGATTATGAACAAGATGGTCACATGATCGAGTGTGGTCGGCCCAAATTAGAGCGATGCTTCTGTTGTGATTTAACTTAGCAAAGTGACAAAAAACTACCTACAATGTTGGTCTTTAGAGTGTCACAACGAAGACATGCAGTAACTACACCAAAATGCCATCTTTCATAGCAAGAGCTACACATACCAAAATTCCATGTTGTACAGGCTCACTTGTGCACCACATTAAACTACAGACATAAATGGAGGGCACATGAATTGGTTGAAAAACATATTACACAAATGAGTAGCATGGAACATCACAAGCTTCACATTCCAATGATTTTTCTATTTACTGTAGTCATCCACAACCAACACAAATTCAATACATTTAGTAGTTTTACATCTCACAAGTAGATCCACAGTGCTAATACACCTTGGCAACATATAACACGCTCAAACTTATCAACTTACTCTGCCACAAGAAATACCTCACACAATGTTCATAACTCTTACCAGTCATCTAGCTCATTCCTCCATGTAGCCACATAATATCTCGAACTAGGCGCTTAACAAAAATTCCAAAACAACATAATGCACATAGGGTGCCACACTAGTGATGTCTTTCCTCAAAAGAGTTGGACAATGCACACCACATTCCCTAAACACAAAACTCACACCAATTCAATCTACATCTATAATGGATTATGTTTTTCCTTTGAGATGATAATGGTCAATTGATCATGCTAGAGCATCTAAGATATTTGTTTTGGGGGTTTTGGTTTTGGTTTTTTATGGAGGACCAACACATAGACAAAATGTAAGAATGATGTATTAACTCTTTTAGATAGTACTAATAAATAATAAAAGGGCCACTTTTTAACTTCACAAAGTGCTTTGAATTTATAAGGTGTGTAGAAAGAATTGTAAGGATATATGATTAATTTAGATTTCAGACAGAAAGATATATTATCATAAGTGGAAAACCTTTGTCCAATGTTCAAAAGTTAAACAAACTATGCTTAAGATTACATAAGACACTGACAATTTTATGATTTAGAGGGAGCCTTTCAGACAAACAATCCAATATCTCAGTATCTTTATGATAATAAATTCCGAAAGGAATTTAAAGAATAATTGTAACACATTTATTCTCACTTGATATCTCTATAAAATTTAAACACATGAAGAATAAACAAAATGAATGAAACACATGAAAACCTTACAAAAGAAAATGAAATTGTATGAGACCAAATTCAGAATCCTTTGCTTTATTACCAGTGATCTAGAAATAGCTTGTACATCAATGTTTTTTCAAAATTGCTTATGAAAGGTACCCCCTTGATAACTCGTAGAAGAGAGTTATTTATACAATTTGAGTGTTAAGAAAATATCTTAAACAAATTTACAAAAATAGCTTAATACAAATTCAGGAAAAATGAATTGATAGTCCATATGTCACTATTTTGCGGTTGAACTATTGATGATTGTTCCTCAAAATTTTGAATGTTTTTGACTTGTTGATGATTGTTCCCCAAAATGCTGAATGTTGTTGATCTTTCTTTCAGTCAAGTAAATCAGTTAACTATTCCCAACGTTTATGATCTGGGATAGATAACTTAGTTACCATTCGATAAACCGCATCCATTTCTGTATATTTAGTAAAAGTAGGTTTTAATAAGAGTATATCTTTTATTTCATTAAGGATGAAAAAGGTATCATAGAGGGCACTCAGCACAAGCCTTGGTGTTGTTGTACTCTTTATATTTGAATCTGTAGTTGCACTGGTCTTGACCTCTGTGAGCTTGTGGACATAGCCTTCAATAGGCATTAACTTATCATTTATCACAAATATGGAGGGAAAAATCTTATTGGTCAAGGGTTCCAGCCTGCTGAAAAAACCTTCAGCTATGACATTAACACTGCTGCACTTTTCCTCCAACTGAAGAATGAGATTTTTCTTTGTAATAAATTTTTTCACTTCTAGTATGGTTGTTGTCCTATCATTAATACCCAATTATTGAAGCTCATAGATCTGTTTAGAATTCAAAAACTTGATTATATGAGTGGCTATTTCTGGCTTGTCCTCAAGTTCATTTTAGATAGTTTCAATATCTTCTTGAGCTTTTTCCAACAAGTGTTTTTGATAAAAACTTATTATGATATAAGGGCAGATATCTTTGATTGATTCAATGATATCTTCCCATATAATCTCCTTTACTAAACCTAGTTTATTTCATAGGTAAGAGTCTTTGACTTCTTTCTACAATACCTCAATTTGACCTCTTGCCCTATGCAAATCAACTGCATGTGATCTGTCTGCAACTGCTTTGATTTCGTCTGTCTGAATAGACAGGTTCTGAACAACTTCAACAAGCTATTCAACTCCTTCTGTTGTACCTGTGGTTGTTGTTGTGCCTAAGGTATAGATTATAGTTATAAGCACTACTGCAAGAGGAACTAGATCCAATTGAATATTGGCCTTTTTCACAACTTCCTCTTTCTCTTTAACAAGTTTTTCCATTTGTTCCTCCATCTGTTTTATTTGCAGATTTTGTTCCATAATGAGTTTCATCATGTCTGATTTTTGAGCCTTAGTTTCTTCAAATTCTTTAGTCATTGGGTCCTCTAAAGCTGGCAATTTGAGTTGCTTCCTTAATGCTGAAAGCTCAACATTTTTCTTCTTGACAATTTCTTCTGCAACATTTATCTTGGAGGGATCATATCCCATCTTCAACACCAGATCTTCCAAAGATTTGATCTTGGTGTCTTTTGCCAATGAGGAAACTTTCTCAATCTTGATCTGTGACTATGTATTAGCCAAGGTGACCTACATCTTTGATAGAATCATTGCAGTGTTAGTTAAAGTAGAAGAAATCATTTGGCCAGTCTGTTTGTGCATCTGAATTTGGTCAATTGGATGTACATATTTAACATTAAATTCAAAGGAGGTTTGCTTCTGATAATGTGCAACAGTTCTAGGTTGTGGAATCTGAACATGTAAGAATGCCACTTGCATCTTACCCTTTTCAGAGTCAAAGGTTGAAAGAAGTTTGGCTTGAGAACTAGAAGAATGTTTCCAGAATTGAGTATAAGTGTTTAACTTTAATTCCTCATTCTTCTTCTTAATTTCACCGAAAACATGAAAAATATCATCTTCTTTATCCTTATGACTGCCTTCATTGGTCTGAATCACCTGTTGTTCATGAGATGTGGTGGAATGAGTAGGAGACTGAGTATACTGTCCATCACACTGTGTGAAAAGAGATGTCTCTCCAAGTCCTTCAAATGTTGTTTTCTGTGACTCATTAGTTGCACTAACCTTCAAAGAGATCTTAGGCTTCTTCTTCCTGTGTACAATTATGAAGCCTTTACTTGATGCTTCTTTTGTGGGGACGACTGTTATTCCCTTCCTCATTTGGCTGTCTTTTCCTATGCAAGTGGAGTTTGTATATTTGAAGTAGAGATTGCCTGCTCTTCAACTTCTTGAAGGGTGTTTTCCTTCCATTCTAGAAAATTTTTGTATTGCTCAATCTTAGGCCTGGTTGTGTGATGATATGGAGTAAATTTATTTTCTACTCTAAGTTTTGAAATCACTCCCATTGGGTCATAAGACCAAGTAAATCTGAGGCCAAACTTCATCTCTTTCAATAACCTGTCTACTTCTTCTCTTGTTGCTCTAGTGTTACAGATGAATGGACCAACCTGAGCTTTTAGCTTAAACTGTGATTTCTTCTTTGCAGCCACAAAATGCACTTCATCTACATTGAGCCTCTGCTTAATATATTCTAATGCAAAAATTCTCATAGGGAGGTACTTAGGTAGCTTTTAAGGTGGAAGCTCACAGCCAAAGACTCTGATCTCTGTATAATTTTGGTAAAGATACCAATCTCATGTTGTGGCTTGATGAACTGGCTGCAAAACTTTTACAATTTCATCACTAATCCCTGGTTCCAGAGTACTGCTTAGAAGATCAATGGTTGGATGAACAAACAATTCTATCAATTGTTTATATGAAAATTATTTTTTCTCCTTCATTCCCATAGAAGTCCAAAAGATAACTGATTGTTGGTTCCCTTCTTCATCTAGCTTCTGCAAAGTGAATGGAAACTTGTCTCCCTGAAAATAGATAAAAAAGTATACAAGTACTAAAGCATACTTGAATACTTCTACAGTATTGAACTAGACAAATTGTTCATGAATGGCCTCAGCTAGAAATTGACTAAAGTTAAAAAGAATAGTGGGTTTAGAACCATCAGAAAAGATAGACAAGAAACCAATGATGGCTTCATCTACATATTGATCAGAATAGTAACCAAGGAGATAAGAGAGAATGGTGGTAATTTGCTCGGTTTTGTTTGGGAATATAGATGAATCATAGGGAGGGTTTCTTTTAGGCAGAGGGCTATCTACAACTAGGAAAAGTTCTAGGGTTTGAGCTCTTTCAGTGAAATCCAACTTCTTATAGGCTTCTATTAGGCTTTCATGAGAAAAAGGAGTGGTTGGCACAATATTTGGGGCTTGCAACATCTGGTCAATGGACTGAGCATTGATGGAGCACATGATTTCTCCTGTAGGTGAGTTAATAGCTCTTTGACTGGGGTCATAGGATGCATGACATTTTATGACAAATTTAGGTGCTCTCTTGATCTAAGAGAAGATGTAATGAGGATGATGGGAATCCCAAAGTCTAATTTCGTTCGTTTGATCGACAAATTGGTCCTCCATCGAGCAATAGATCTCAAACAAGTCAAATTCGGACAAGGACCCATGGATTTTACAGTCTCTGTCAACCAAGGGAGTATGATGGAAATCAGCTTGAGGATGAGTGAGAGGATTTTGGGTTTTTGCAACTTCCTTTCCGTTAGGAGGCATTCTATTGATTGGATTACAAATTGAAAGTGATAGAAATGGGAAGGATTTGGCTAAAATATAGTGATAACAGAAAAAAGTGTAATTGAAAAAGATTGAGTGAACCTGGATGCTGGATTGCTTGGAACAGGATAGAAAATTGGCTTGAATGGTGAACTTGTTGTTTTGATCGTAAGCTGCAAGTGTCCAGTGATCAATTGAGTTAAGGGAATGCACTGTGTAACATTTTTTATGAAAGAACAAGGTTTATAAGGCATAAAATGGAGGGGGTATGTTAATCAATGACTAAATTCGTATTAATTCTCCAGTGGGACTGAGAAATGGATCGATGGAATATTCATTTGCAGGTGTGGTGAATTAAATGGATAACGGGTAGATAGGTGGAAGATTGGTCCATGTAGGATGATGGGAGAAAGGAAGTGATGGGGTGTTGTCGTATACGATGACGTGGGAGAAGCGGTGGTGGGGGAGGTTGAAAACTACGTTCAGGAGTTAGTTTAGGCGGTAAGTAGTTTGGGATTTTAAGTCCCGAATAACTAGGAGTGGGGGTTGGCAGTTTCGGAGGGCGGTTTCAAAAAATGCCGACTTCAGACCCCCCCTCTGCTAATAACGTTCGGATGACAAGGGAAGCCCAAGGAGTAATGTTGGCCATCAGATCAGAGGGAGATGCAAGGGTTGAAAGGAAAATGGGGGGAGTTTAATTAAGTGAGGTAGAAGGTGATGGTGGGGTCGAAAAGATATGATGGATGTGACAGGTGTGGGGTTCAAAGGGAATCAATGGATAAAGCTGAATAACATTGACATTTAGAAAATAATGGTTAATTAAAACCATTCGTTATATGCACATATATCCAATGATTTGACTTAGGATAAAAATTCTATCATGCTCCAATTTTATTTCATTTCTCTACCTACCCTTAACTCTCCTAACATTTTTTTTGCAATCTTAGTCACCCGAGTTCATTTAGACTAGCAACTCAACATTTTCCTTTTAATGATTAATCTACTTCTAATAATCCAATCATGATTAAACTTTACGATTGGATTGTATGAACTAGTGTGGAATTTAAACACTCTACACACAACTTTATTTGCAAAAATAAAATTGATTAAGAGTAGTGGAATTTGGATGTGCAACACTTTCAGAATTTATTATTTTTTCTTTTATTTCTAACCTAACATTTTATTTTTTGCCTTCCTGGTTCAGGGCATCTATTCTAACATTTTGTTTGATATGGACTTATTCATCAAAATATTCCTAACATTTTGTTTCTTTATTCTTTTTGTCCATATCCTAAATTAACATTCTTAAAATATATTTTCATTTTTTTCTAACTTACCAAAATCAAAAAATACTACAACAGATTATATCTTGGGTCCTCCCTTAAGGGAGTTACCCACAGAGCCAATGGCTCTAATACCAAGTTGTGAATCTAATTACACACCATAAAAATTATCTTGCATTACGTTAAACACATATAAATGCATTAATTATTGGTTTAAGATAGAAATATTATCTTAACTATACAATCAAGTTTGTTGAGAGAATATCTCAACCACACACCTAAATAGAACCTAAAATCTTATAGATCTAACAAACTCCTAATTAAAGCTAATCACTCCATCATAGGACAAGTAGGAGTTAATTGCTCCAACAAGAGGCCATGAGGATTAGAACTTTACCTCCCCTATGTAATGGACTCAATGAACTTAGAAGTTTCATGTTAAGATATGCACATCCAGCCATTTTATTTTCCTTACTCATTAAGCATAGAATGTGACGACCCACACTACCTCGTAAATGCCTCTTAGAGTTCGAAGTGACAAAGATAGAGATAGAAAAGTATACATGATAGTTATGTGTAAAATATATATGAATGAATGAGATTTTAACATCTACACAACTAAACAAAATTTATGGGACCACCATTTTCTATGTTTTTCGCTTTTTGTAATTCAACCTTTTTGTTATTCAAATTGATTGTGAGCTAGACCATTCTTCTAATGCCCCCTCGCCAAAAATACAATGCAAAGAAACCATTGCTAACATATTTCCATAACTGTTTTTGATGTCCCTAAAAGCATCACATTCTAAAATGAAATGTTTTTCCAATTCCATTGCCTTGGAAGTGCAAACAATATAAACTCATTCTTCCCAAGCTTCTTTAGGTATTTTTCATCGTCGTGTTTCACATCGAAGTTGATGTGAGTTAGTTATTAATTGAACAATAATATTCTTTTCTCTCCACTGAATGTTAGCTCCCATACTCTTTTTGTTGGAGATCACAAGTAAGGTTGAATTCCTCAACATAATACTTCTTTCTACCCAACTATTTTCCCCATATACACTTGCAAAATTCTCCATAACAAAATTCTTTAACTCCTTGCTATTTGTGGGACAGGAATTGAGGTAAATATTCCGTTTATGCATTCTAGATATGTAGTACATTCAAAGTCATATGTGAGTTTTATTTATTTATTAAAACCATAGTGAACTAGTAACTCATTGGAGTAATCTCGGCAAGGCCTAGGGTCAAACCATTTGGATCCCACAATAAGATCAATAGTGTATCCAATAGACCCCATGCCAAATATACCACAAATATATGACTTGGAAAGAATTGAGACATCTCATATTGACAAAAATTAGAGTGATTCCCTGGGGCCACCTATTCCTCTAGCCTCATCACAACAGGCTTAGCATGTCAATTTGGGGAATCAAATTCAGATGGAAAGGAAATTAATATTTGTTCTTAACCACTCAACCTACCCTTACTTGACTCATACTCATTTGATACGTGGATTTTACCAAAGATGTATATGCCTTATTTATGGCAACATCTCGGTGCAGGTAGTTGTGACAAGGTGTGGTTGTTGAGCGTTGCCACGACAGTTAAGATACGAGAAAGCATCCCCAACTAAACATTGAACACCATACATATAATCCATTACCCTCAAATATATGGATTATGTATACACCCTTCTGCAGGAAAATAAACGAACCAATTAAACGATTGATCAAAAGTCAAACATGGGTTTGGTTATAATGTGGATGGGTCTCACGACCTCCTCGCCAGTTCATACTTTTGTGATGTGTTAGGATCATGCGTATGAAAACTAGAGTTGCTAAAGTCGTGATTTGGTTTGAAACTAGGAGAATGCGGTCTTGGTTCACACTTGACCACGTGCATGCCACTTTGGTACTGTGTTGGGGTCGTACCAACATTTTAGCAAAAGAGTCCTTTGTAGTGGCAGTATGAGATTGGCAGTTCTCATGGGTTCCAAATGTTTAAAGAAAAATCAAGAAAAGTTTCCGAATGCTTCCAACTGTAAGAGATAAATGAAAAACCATCGTACCGCTATGTTGCTTTCTTCTCTTATTTTTTGTTAAATATATGTTACCTAGTTTAGTTTTCCACTACTAGAAAGGAGTGGCCACCTATACAATAGTTTTCTTGCCACTACCATCTAGGAATCCCAAAATCCACATCAAATGTTTGTTGGACACAACCAACAAGGAGCCAATACTCTTATCTTTACAAGCCACCACTTTCCTGAGTCCCAACCTCCTCACGCTCCATCGACCACCCTTTCATACATTTTCATACTGTATCCCAATACAAGCAAACAACCTTTGTAACAAATCAACAAATCAAGCAACAACTATGTCATGAACTTCACACAAACTTCCATACTCATCCATTTGGCACATCAACATAAACCGTGTAATATTATCCACCCACCACGTATCATACAAACATCATCAATGCAATGATCATGAAAAATACATGAGATCAAGTATCAATTAATAGCAGTAACATATGATCAATATAATTCTATAACAGTGACAACAAAAATACTTATGAAAATACATACAAATATACTAACTCACTGCAATATATTCACTCACAAACCATCTCTCTGTAGGTAGCAATGTTGTAGAAACATTCACTGTCACTCTTTCCTTCACATAAGCCTCTAGGAAACAATACATACACACAATCTCTATTCAATAATTGGAACACATACAACTCTATTCACTAGCAACATCTTTATAGAATATAGACATTGGCATACAAGTGTTTTGCAATAATTAGCTCAACGCATCTACAATAAAGGAGTGAACAAAACACAAAGTAGTCCATACTTTTTCCTTACAACAGATCACAAATGCATAGATGATCTATTCCTCAAACCATCAACTTTGTTCCATAGCAAGAAGCCATACACATTCATCAACACGACCAAATGAAACTTATCACATTTAATATGCTGGTCCATACAAACATCTCACGAATTGTTACACTAGAGCACATACACTGTATGCATTCAGAAAAATAAACATGCAACATATTCACCATATGTAGGAAACAATTTAAAATTTATTTTCAAGTGTATTACGGGTAGTCCTTAATTGGCCAAATCACACAACATCACTTCATTTCTAGCTTTGCAATGCATCCACTAATATTGCCATGAATATCTCACTTGTTGTCAACACAATCTCTTTTCATGCACACAAGATATTCTCCACAACATATTGCACATGCTCAACTGTAGGGATATCCTAGTCAATCTAGGTTATATTCACTTGGTCCAAGCATGTCATCTATCCAAGCAAACTATATGTTACTTCTGCAAATTCATCATAACCTCTAAACAAAACTTAATCCATCAGATGCCTTTTTAAACTAGTGCTTCTAGTGCACTAAATGGAAAAAATAATGCATTTTTTATAATCAATGTGTTCCACTTATTTTTAGACTAGGTTTATCACCTATGCTTTGATGATTACACACACCACTTTGCAACCAATTTTATGCTACAATGATTGAATTAATCCATGTTATTCAACCCAATTTTCCAAAGGTCATGTTGCGCCTATCCTGTAGTTCTGGATCTCTTCTACAAAATTCTATTGTTTGTAACTGTTCCTAATAATCCATCATAAAGTCCTCCAAAAAAGGTAGAACATGTAAATCTTCCTAATCTAGCATGTAAGACCCATATAGTTTCAAAGTATCTACATTCACAACTGAGTAAATGTGAGAATATTGGGATTGATATAGAGGACCTAAGCTAATACAAATGTTCCTTTACATCAATGAAGACCAGAGACAAACAAACATTTAGGAAAACACTACAATTCCTAGAAATATCAAATCCAAACAAGTAAGAGGAATCATAAAGATCTTTTCCAGACTACTTGGGTGCAAGAGAAGATGGAAATTTTTCTACCTTCAAAGAAATATGTGAGTGTTGTTGAAGAAAAATGCATACTTATGCAATTTCCACTATAAAAAAATGAATATGTATGCAATTCTTATTAGGATAATGAGCATATGTGTGTGGAAATAAGCAAAGGTAAAAAGACAAATTCAGATTTGAAAGATCAAGTTGGAAAGTTAGACCCAATAAGAGACTAAGAGACCCAGGAACAAAAAAATAAAGTCATAAAACACAGAGACCAAGCACACAACCATTAGGAAAGAACTCAAACAACTCCTCCCTATTATGATTTTGAATTCTATTATAGGATATAACCTTTAAGGATAGGGTTGATAACCCTAACATAGGGGAAGTAATAAAAAAATGAAGAAAACCCAAACAATTATACAATATAATTTGAATTAAAAAAGGGAGGTTTATACCTATATAAGTGGGTCCTATGTTTGATGTATATCCAAAGGATCCAAACACTCATTCTCACTCCTGATGTACAAATTTGTAACACAAGCATCAAGGAAATGAGTAGAGTAACATTATCAAAGCATACACAGGCATATGATATGTTAGTTCAACAATAATCTAATTTCATAATTAGAACATGCCATATGAACAATTTAATAGGAACGAAACATGAGTTTATTTATTATCATATACAACAAAAAGGTAGTTACATAGTTACTCATCCCTTATTGCATGCATTGAATGGAACCATCCTCCTGATCCTTTCCTCCTGGGCCACTAAAGGCCTCCTCCTATAACAAAATCTCTAATAAGGGATACTTTTTCTAACATTATGAAACAAAGTAAAATCATATGCATGGTCCACCTCCCAAGGTGTGTATAAATACCACTAGAAATTGGTTTTGGTGGTTATCACATGCACTACAATAGGTGGCTTGCCATCTAAGCCATAGACCTCACCCAAAAATGCACATATTTATTATATATCTATATATATATATATATATATATATATATATTAATGTATTTTAAGACATACACATGTTTATTTGGGTGGACCTGCATTTATACATGTTTTGTATGTGGGTAGTTCACGTATTGAATTTGGAAAAGTTTTTTTTAATTTCCTTCGTGAACAACAACATCTAAAAAATAATGTGGAAAAATATTAGATAACACTTGTGCTATTACAACTTCTTGGGTGATATCTTCTTCTTTGGTTTGGAATGATAAGTATTTTTCATATTATTTACTCTTCACTTTCCACAATCTTCTCTTCATTGTGTAGCTTCTAAGATGAAGCTCTAGATGAAGTCACCAACACTCTACTTCGTAATGGCCACACAACTTACAATGGTGAAAATATTTTTTTTGTTGGTACAAATATTTCCAATCATAATCCTCGTATACATGTGCATGTAAGTTTGTTGTTGGACTGGAGAAGTCTTCTTTTCATTCCTCCTCTCAAAGAAATTTTACCTATGCCATGTATCTTTCTTCTCCTAGAAATATGCCACTTGATTTCCTTTCTTCCCATGAAATGAACATACCTTTGAGTGCCAACAAACCCTACCAATATGGCCTCTCTTTTTGTAGAAGTTACAAACCAAGGATGATTTATTTCACAAAGACCTCTTGTTCTTCTTCTTATTCTTTCTTGAATTGATTGATTTGTTGCTTCCTTTGAGTGATCGTGCAAGCTAAGTGTTTGTTGGAGTATCTTATGTCATGTTGAGTAATGGTACTACATCCCATTTTTAAGGCCATTCAAGGACCTAACACAAGGTTTCCCACTCTATCCTTACATATTCTGGTCACTTGTTCAGGATTTTAGTAAATCCATTCAATAATCTAGAAGAACAATAAGTATTCAAATGATTAGGGTGTGGGGAATGAATTCCTTACACACATACTTTTTTTCAGCAATGTTCTTTTGTTCTATAATGGTTTATAAACTAAGGTGAGGAAATTTTATGACATATTGTAGTTGTATTGTAAAGCTATTGGTATGGTGGATAATGTTCTCAAGTTTGTTAATTATTTTAATGAGTTAAGATGGTATAAGATCCAATATTTGATTAAGTTATTTCCCTTTAGGGATCAAAAGATGAAAGAGGGTTTAAAGTACTTGGGTTTCATTCTCAAAACAAATTATTATGTCATGAGAGGTTGGGTTCGCTTTTGGATAAGATTTAAAAAAAAAAAACTATTGTTGTTGTAATGGGCAGTTTTCTAAAGGGGGAGAATAACTCTTATTAAGTCTATATTAGAAGTATTTATTATATATAGAAATTATCTATCCCACATTCCTAAAGGAGTTTTGGAAAGTGTACCCTGTTTTAAATTTTTGTAGAGATGAGAGAAGCATAACGTGGGTACATTTATCTTAAGATGATAGTCCTTAGCTATGCCAAAATGATTAGGGAGACTGAGGATTACAACATATTCATGATTTTGGCACTTCTTTGGCTATAAAATATCTTTGGAGTTTGATCTCAAATGATAGCCTATGGAAAAAGGATTATCATTCAAAGGTATATTTGTCCATACACCTTTATGGGTTGGATTAGAAAGAAATAAAAAGTATAAAAAATGTTTTAAAATTTATGGAATTGGTAATGGCACATGAGTAAGGCTTGGAGAGATGCAGTCATATATTGCTACAATGTGGTTTTATTTCATGATAATATGATTTTAAAACTATAATAAATAAGGTTCTTCTTTGTGTCAAGCTAGAAACCATGTCTCGTCAAACATTCAACACAAAAGTTGGAAGTCTACCCAAATGTTAGGGCCAATAGGTAATCATAAAATGTTATGGCATGGATATTTTTTCATGCTATATACTAAACATGAAATGTTATGGAATGAATATTTGGTTGAAATAAATAGAGCTCACATAAAAGGAGAGGAAGGAAATGTCATCTTATAAAATAAGAAAACCCATCAATCCTCCATGAATGTGTATCAACCCTTTTATGATTGACATGTTATTTAAATAGATAATAATTAATAATGTGTTGACATGTTTAATAATAACTATTTCAGTCTTTGTAAACTATATGCTCACGACAAAACTAATGAAACACACACACACACACATAACACAACCTTAAATCAAGGTTCTTTCACACAAAAGTTCTGGTTCTGTAAATTATTATTTCTTGTGTACACATGCAATTATAATTATGCAAAAGAAAAAAGGGGAAAATGAAATAAAAAATCACAAACCATGATTTGACACAAGATATAACTTGGGAAACACTTTCCATAGAAAACCCAACTCGAAGGTGAGATTATTATCTTCTCTTTCTCTGAATAGAAAATGCTTGCAAGTACAAAGAAGTAAGGTTTGTGGCTTATGAGCTACTAAAATGCTCAAATCCATTTTATGTTTGTGGCTTATGAGCTACTAAAATGGTCAAATCCATTTTATGTTATCTCTCCCTGTCCCTCTTGAATGCTCTTCTCATCTATGGAACAAATTCACTAAGAAAGGAGGGCACCGATTTTCATCCTAGTGGTCTAGTTATCACACAACTCGTTAGCCTTCTAATGGTTAGCTTTGACTCCCTCAACTCTTAACCAAAGTTATAATATAGACCCTTCTAAAGTATTTTTCATCACGATGACATGGCTAGGCAACATTCCTTGAGTAAGGGAGTGTGGCATGGCATCCTCTCGAATTATGGTCGACAAAATAGGAAAGTCATTTGCATATAGACTTCAATTATGGTGACTCTTGAGCCATTGGAAAGGTATCTAGGTGTAGAATAGGAACAAAAGGCGTGCCACTAAGATGAATTTTTTTTACTCCAAAAAGCATCATTTGATGCCTTAATATGATCCCAAAATATTTCACACTTGAATTCACCAAATTTGGTGGTCCTATGAGATTTTTCCTCCACTTTTTCCACTTTGAAAGAATCGATATGAAAGAAAAACAATACTATGATCCAATTTGGATAACCTAATAGGTAAACCATCAAGAGTAGGGATTTTCTTCTTTTGGAAACTATATAGGACTTATCCAAGTTCAATCTTTGTGACTTCTTCTATTAGGTCATCATTCCCTTCCTCTTCTATAAATCTCAAAGAAAAAATTCAATTTGTAGGATTTTGTCAATGTTTTTTCTTGGGACATTTTTGAAGATGGATTAGAAATAGTTACAACATTCCTTAACAATGTTTGAGAAGGTGGTTTTGCTAGAACCATAAGATATGGAAATTTCTTAGATAGTGTTTATAGTTGGAAATTCTATGGAATTATTTAGTGTTATCATCACTTTCTTGTAACCATAGGTCCCTACATTTCAGTCACTTTCCTCTTTCTTTATCTAGAAGTAGGTTCCTTATTTTTTCCTCCAGGGATGTAAAGGTCAACTTATAATCATTAGAGAGGGACGAGTGATTTGGATTCTACTAGCTCTTGAAGATTTGATTCAATTTTCACATATGAGCTTTCATTTTGAAGCTTATTTTCTCAAGCCTATAGGGATATTCTCCTTTGATTTTTTCAAGTTTATTTGAAATTGTATTGGAAGAGATTTTGTGAGGGAGGGGCTGTATGGACTCCATGCTTCCTTTAATTTTTCCTTAAGAGATGGATGCTTCAACTAATGTAGGTTTAATTTAAATGACCCCATAGAATTTGGAACTATAGATTTAGACTTGTGATCAGAATCACCCCTTGAGGATACCCATTTCCATATTTGATTATTATTTTCCAAAAAAACCTCAAAAAAAGGAAATAATCCAATCTTTTAGAGATTTTTGAATCCCTTGTTCTTCTATTTTTCCAGGTGGGTAGGATCTTTGGGGGAATAACACCAACGAGACTTATAAACTCTATATTGTCAAGAAATAAACTACTAGAGGGCCTATATATGCTACAGGGCCCCAAATTTCAAAGAGGTCGACTCTGAAATTTAAATCTCCTGCAATAATGAATTTCCTAGTGGAGAAGCATGGGAGATTAAAGGTTCTCTATAAAAAAAAAATCTTTCAGAATAGAGACTATATGTAATTCAAATATTTTCTTCCTATAATGAGGCAACCCAAAGACCCTAAATCATTCAAGTAGTGAAAATACCAAGCAAGAAGAAGCATGGATAAGATAAAAGCTTCCTTTGTCCTTTAGACAATAGTATCATGTATAAAAATGATATGTAGAGAATGGATATAGATAATTCTTTTATGAGACAAGTTATTTGTGGGGTTAGCTAGACCTTGAATGTTAATAAAGAGGATTCTCATTATAAAACCTTTGTGGGGCTAATTGATCTAAGGGCCCCAATAATCAATTTTTTTTCTTATCAAATTTCATAGAAACCTTTATTCATGGCTATAGAGATATAATATTTTCTACCCTTGTGAGGGCTAGAGTGGCCTAAATCCTTAGATTCTCATATTCCCTCACTAAGCTTGAGGAAGAATTGTTCTTTAGGAGTTGAAGAAGAGTCAAAGGAAGGGTGGGATAGTGAGCAAAGATTGTAATTTGAAGGGGGGAGTAGAAAGGGGAGTGCATAAGTGTTCATCTTAGAGGAAGGAAATAAAAGAGAGGGGACTAGATAGATTCACATGTGGGGGAAGAGAGAAAAAACTAAGAAAGAGGGAGGGGGACAAGGCATAGAAGTATGGGAGTGCAAAAAGTAAATTTGTGCCAAAGGATGTAGGAAGTGGGGTAGATCCAAAGTTGTTTACAAAATTAAGAAACCGTTTAAAGGTGAAGAGGAAGGGGAGGAAACTATATTCATACCCACCAAGGAGACATCTATTATCGACCAAGTATATTGAAGCAATTATGGTGTGATAGGAAATGATAGTACCTCCTGATGAGTAACCAAACCTAGTCCATCAAAGGATGATGTAGAGTCATCCTCTTTGGGGTGTGTTTTCTAGTTAGGAGCAAAAGTCTAAAATGGGATAGCTATGGACTTCCACTGCCTATTGAGATTTTCTAGCACATTTCTTGTTTCTTTTCACTAATGACCAATCCTCTCCCAAGTGTCCATATGAGTGACAAAGATCACATTTGAAGGGAATACCTTCATAATCTAGGGTTTACCTATGAATTAGTTTCCAATAATGAATAGTTATAGTGTTTAGGAGACATGGGGCTATATTTATCCCAACTAGGATCTTTGCCATAACCATATATCCTAAGCTTTGATAGGAATTTCCTTTTCCATAGTAAAAACCTAGAATATTCCTAGTCTCCTTGCATCAAAATCAATCTCCCATTGTTTAAGGTATAAATCTTGAGATCCCCACTGCAAGGGATGTTGAAGAACATTTTTGTCATTGTCTCTAAATGCAATGATCCATCCCATCCAACCCTACATGAGAATCAAACAATGAGGGGCATAACCAAGTTTAGGAAAAGAAAAATTGGTTATCCAAAGCCTCATGACTTTCATCCTCATGTGTTTCCTAGAAAAACAACCAACATCTATCGTATATTATATTTTTTAAATATTTTTTAGCTTAATGTTCACACCAAGAATGAGACTAGGCTTCTTAACATTCCTCTGGATATATTTCTTACTATGTTGAAGGGGTGGGAACTAGCTAGGAGAGTTTCTACCATCACTAAGCATGTTGAGGGTAATGAAATTGCTAAGGAAACCACTTTGGGAGCATTTGGGAAGAGGGTTGATAAGAGGCAAGATATGGTGCAAAAAGGGAAAAGTAGTGAGGTCTTCAATTGCAACAACATCTAGAGGGGACCTTACAGATGGAGAGAGAGAAGAAATGGATTTCAAAGAAGAGCCTCAAAGCATATATAGAAGTGATGAGTAGGTGGGAGGGGAAGAACCCTCATCAGAAGGCTAGTGTAGAGGGATGAAAAGGACAACAACATAGGGGAGGGAAAGTGGGATACACACCACCTCATCATTCTCTGTTGTTGAAGTGCTAAGAGGTGCAAGTACAGTCAGGTCCAATGGAAAGAAGATCAATGTAACAAGAGAAAAAAGAATGGAAAGTTGGGAACAAATCTGGTAATCCTGGTGTGGATTCTACCAAAAATTCACAAGTTCCCAGTCCATTTAAACATTCTACACCAAACTCTAACATTTCATTTGTTTCATCAAATCATTGTTTTTTAACTTCATTATTATGATTTAATTTAACACATCATTTTATTAACACCCTAATAATCCCCTTTAAACAAAATAATATATAATCCCTAATAAATTATATATAGATATATAACTTCTCTGCAATTAGCAAATTACTTTTAAAATATCTTTCATGTAAAATGCCCATCAATCCTCCACATACAAAATCATAGATTTTGCTATATTCAGCAATTTCTCAAGCAATATTCAAAAGTTTAAACTAGCTTAGATTAATACCCATCAATCCTCTCTGTCCACAATCTCCAAACCATTTTAAAAATAATAAAACCCATGAATCGTTAATGTGTGGGCATGTTTAACAACCATCGTCGGCTTTGGAAACTGGTTGCTCACCACGACATTAAAAAACTTATATATAACACAATTTTAAATTAAAATTACTACACACAAGTTACGGGACTGAGTTCAATCGGTATATTATTCTTGAGTACGCAGGTATTTGAATTCGGTAATCTCGAATCGAAATAATGGAAACATTAACTGAAACGATAATCAATGTCTTTGCCAATAGCAGAGACTTAAGTAACAGAGGTAAACGTAGGTATTACTTCTGATGCTTCACAAAACTTGGCGGAGGCTGTCACAACCCAAACGAACGGAATTGCAGATGAAACTGATGGACAACTTTTTGTGTCGAGCGTGACTTTTAATAATGTGTGGGTATTACAGAATCTAACACAGAATGTTACTTTGAGCGAATTAGAAGATCCATGGCAAGGATTCATGTCACAACGTCGCAGGATAAGTCTAAGTCATGTGAACGAAGACTATCTCACAACGTTTAGATTGCCTGAAGATATGATCGTAATTCGATACATATTAGACTTCCGCCGACTCGAGAATGGAATCCAGCGCTCCACCCAAATTATTTGGAATTCCAGATTCAGTTGGCGAGAGATCATGCAACATATACAGGAGAATACATATAACTTCAATTTCAAACCTGAAATTATGACTATAGCGCTGAATTACTTTGTAGAGCGAGTTGAGAGAAGTAGTCCTGCACAAGTAGTGGATGGGTTGCCTGACGTTATAATTCGCGTGGAGGATAATGCAGAAGATGATGAAGTGATCTGCGCAATTTGTTACGAGAAGTTTGGAAATGGCGAGACTGCAAAACAACTGCAATGCAACCATCTTTACCATTCCCACTGCATCTCCCAATGGTTTATTCGCAACATCTCATGTCCCACATGCAGACATGAGCCACTTTCTCCACAACGATGAGCGGCCCTGTGGCGTTACTCAATTTCTTTATTTCTGGGAACAATTTGCATTCGTTCTCTAATTCGCACAGTAAGTTGGTTCATTCTATCAAACATTGTAGCTTTAGTTTGACAGGCGTCCTCTTTACGATGCTCCTAAAAATAAATAAATTAAAACAAGAAGTATCTAGAAGCATAGCTAATGTAATGAAAGATTTTACAAAGCCATGATCATATATAGTTGACTAAATAAGAATGTCCATTGACACACCAAAATAAATAAATTTGATGACACAAAATACATTGCACAATCATAAAAATCCAAATTACATTGTGAATCATGAAATTGGATTATTATTTTTAGGCATTCATTTAAAGAAAGAAGTTAGGCTTAGAAAGGGTTAAAGGTTTAATATATGCTATTTTGTAAGATATTATACTTAATAAGGTTTAGTAAGATATTATACCCAGTAAGATTTAAACCACTGCCTCATGAGCTTTACCTAACAAAACCATTAAACATTATACTATTAAACCACTGTCTCATGAGCTTCACTCAACAAAACCCTTAAACAGTGCACCACTATATGAGATGTTTTCTGGTTGTTACTATATAGAACTCTAAATTATGTTATGACACTTTTCTTGATTTTACTTAAAACATTTGGAAACATTTATCTCTTACATGCAAATAGCCAAAGCACTGGCCAGAGATGACTCCCACATGCACAAGGGGTGGTAGGTGGTTATCCAGAAATATTTCTTAAGGTCAAGGTTGAGAACTGCCAGCACAAAGATTTAGTGCATGCATGGGTTGTCTTAATGGACTTATGATAGATAAAAATTATATTTGGTAATGCATTGAGAAAATGCACAAATGAAATGGATGTACATGCAAGAATTGAATTGTGTGCATGAAGCCATGATTACCACCAAGAAAGTCTTGAAATCTAAAAAACTTATTTTGTAATGTGAATGTGTTGATAAGGCATGTGCAAATATTTTATTTTTCCTTCCTTTGGTTGAAATGATTAGTCATGGAATGGTTGATATTTTACTCATTGCTTGTCATTAATACTCAGTGTGGTGTGACAAAGAGGAGAAGCATTCATTTTGAAAAAGAATTCTAAAATTTGTGATGTATATGTTAGATATGTTAGATGTGTTGAGGGGATGGATATTTGTGATGTATATGTTAGATATGTTAGATGTGTTGAGGGGATGGATGTTAGTATGGTGAATATGTTATATGTGGTCAGGGGATGTATGTTAGCAAGATATTTGTAAGATTAATGTTACTAAAGGAAATGATTATTAATGTTTTCAAAATAATTGTTGAGTATGGGAATCTCTAAATTAAGCTATGATACAAAGTTTCTTTTTTGTGTGTTTATTGGGAAAAAAATAGAAGTATTGAGAGGGGAGGTTAATGAGGAACAATTGGCTCAATAAAGAGAATCTCTTGTGCTATGAAAGATAGCTAAAAGACCACCCATAACTTGTGCAAAATCATGTCTTTGAGAGGTTGAAGGGAAACTTCTTGGTTTTTTGGGTATAAAGGATAGTGGCCTTCATTATTTCACTTTCTATTGACTAAGAGAGTTCCCCTAATGGCATCATGTATTGAAAAGGGGTGGAAAATTACGAAAGAAATTAAACAAACAATTGGGTCTATGGTTGGGTGGAAAACGGGTCAAAAATTGGTCACCCTTCAATAGATGCAAGCAACTATAAATTGAACAAGCTAAGCATTTTATGATTAATTTGGAACATAATTGATATTGCATGATTGTGAATTCCTATTGTGTTTATATATAATCTTCAATAATTACCTATTGAAAACTATAATTGGAAACTTGTGATGCATATTTATGATTGCGTGCATAGATTTGATGGTTAATATGAGCATATGACTCGTAGAAATTCCTAATCCTTGGTTATATTTGATTCTTATGGATGTAGCAGGCCTTTGGAAAGAATGTTTATAGCTAGAAGGGTAGAGAAAGTCTTGTTATCAATGTCTTGATAGTCTTGATGGCAAGCTTGTAGAGAAATTCCCTCATAGGCCCTTAATGAGGAGAGATGGGCTTGCACCAACAGTGTAAAAGGAACCCTTGAAATGTTGCCCAAGGGTAGGTCAACCAAGTGAATTTAATGGGTGTGGTTATAAGAAATAAAGTTAGTGTTCCATGGTGAACACTATATGAGGAAAGTACTGAGAGAACCTCTAAAATGATTTAGTGAAAAGTTCACTAATGAATTCATGGATTTGTAAAATTTGTTGGAGGATTTAATTTGGATTTTCTGAGCCTTCTCAAATAACACCTAAATACATAAATACATTCCTTATAATTATATCCTTAAAAGGGATGGGAAATACACCCAATCTTGATGTTGATATGAAGAAAAAATCTTAACTATTAAAAAAACACAATAACTTCTTTAGTTTGTCATAAATATTTGGAAATAAGTATGAGAATTTTTTTTCTTAGTTGATAAGAAGTTTTATAAAGCACATGTTTTACAAATATAAACCTTAAATATAATCTCTTTAATTCATGTATAAAAAAGCACAGAACCTTAATTTTAACAAAATTAAACTATCCATAAAATAAATGTGCTTTTTTGATTTCAAATTAAAGTCTTTTAAGGAATCTTAACTACTATTATGTTTGTAAAGTAAACTTGAAATATATCACAGATTTGTAAAGTAAACTTGAAACAGGTGTTACATGCAGAATGAAAATCATGGCACAGTGAAAAATATCATTCGAGATTACAGGTTTTGGAAGCCATTAGATAACGCAAGGTGTTATAGGCATAGTATTCTACTTAGGTTGAAAAATTGAGGAGAGCATTATGCTCGAAAGTAGAGCCTTTGTGCTTAGAAATGGGATGTGAGGCAACGAGACTTGGACATTTTTGTTTATTTGTTTGTAAGTAAGCATTTAATTCATTAGAACAAGTTTACATAATGTACATCCTTGGAATAACTGTGTTTGGTTTTGACAAATACCAAAAGATGCAAAATAGGATGACTATCTACATAACTGTAGCTCTTTCTTGGAGGAATTGCATTAAGGAAGGCATGTCTAGAGTGTTTTCCTTCACTTGAATTCAATGCACGAGCTAGCCTATTCATGATAGAATTCAACGTTAAGTGTGGCGCTCTAGTCACTTGCATTAGGGGGGTTTTTAAAGATTGCATTTCGAGAAAGGCCCATTTTTTAATTTTTTTTTACTATGATCTTTTGGAAGATTTCTGGTGGGTTTATGTATTTATCCTCATAGCTCCTGACACAGTAGTACTTCTCCTTGATGGCATATCAGAACGAATTCCATCTGGTTGAAACTAAAAAAAGTGAGGTTGTACTTTCATCCTTCTTCTCATAGTCGGTTTCCCACTAGACCTTGACATGGGGGTTGGCTTTAGGAAGAGAAAAAGTAATTTTTTGTCGACTAGAAAAGTCATGAAGAGAAAAATATCCTTCTAGTAGATTTAACTATTTATCTACCATGTTTGCATCTATTTGGCCCTCCAATATGCGAATGTCAAATTTTAGTTGTACCTTAAAATGAGTGGAGCCTCTAGAGTGGTTGCTAGATGTGGATGCTCCACTGGTGGGTAATCATTGAAGGATCTGGGAAAAGTTATCCATCATCACGTTCCTTTGTTTCTCGAGGGCCTCCTCGAGCAATATTTTGGTAGGATCTCCTACCTCCTTGTCTTTCTATTCTTCCCCTGTGGGCGACCGTTGGATTTTGTGGCGCTGATCTTGCAAAGGTTCAACCAGATCTAGCCCTAACTCCTTTATATCTCGACCTCGTTGGGGACATGTAAAGAAAAACAAAGAAAGAGCAGGCCACTCTGATACCACTGATTCGGATTTAAATGGGAATGCAACAAATTACTGATATAACCATAAATACAAAGATGCAATAGAAATAACACTTCATTTCATTAATATCAAATACTGAAATATGTTTACAAACAGAATGGAAATAAGACTAGCCCGGGCGATGCTATCTTATCTCTGAGAAGAGATGTGGTGGCTACATGCCTCTGAAATGTGTTACAATGAGGTTGAAAGACCTATTTATTATTAAGAAACGATGGAAATCTCTCCAACATTTTTTTGAATACAGTGCAATTTTCTTGTGTTACAAAATTTTTCTCCCTTAATATCAATTTTCAAGAACATCCGGTTTTCCTCATATGTTGATTTTCTTCTAACCAAGATACATTTATATAAATTGGGTTATGATATGATTTTAAGTCCCACATATTCTCTCCAATATTAACTTCATCTATCCTTTCTATCCAGCTTTGTGAACAAATAACGTAGTCAACAACACTTGCCCCATTGTATGTGTTGCAAGTGAACTTCCCAGACCTTTTCCATTTATCTAGACCATTGCAGATAATTAAGTTGAAATCACCACACAACATGAGAAACTCCTCTCCAAAATGATTGCTAACTTTTTCATCTTTTGAACATCTCAACCATTGGGGATTCTCCTCTTCAATGAGGCAGATATGCTTGTGATCCTCTTTGCAACAAAAGAAACTAGCTTGTTGATTTGTTGTTCTAGCATTGAACTCTCCCACTAAAATAACTTCCCCCTACTAAGAATAAACAACAATATCTTGCTTTAAAGCTTCATACGGGTCTTTGCTATCTATCCCCTTATTTTTGTAAGTTTTCAAGACTTGAGCTGCAAAATAGCATACTATAATTCTTATTTGGTTCTCATTCTTTGTTATTTTGGACCACAATATTGTTTATTTGTATTTTCTTTCATAAATTGTATGTGACGACCTTCTTTTCTTTCACTAAAACAATTGTATATGACGATCTTCTTTTTCTTTCACTAAAACCAATATTCCTCCATACCCTTTGCTATTTTCTTCCCCCTTGTTCCAAACCGCTAATTTCAAATAACCATCAAACATAGGAGTTTTACAACCATCATGTTCATGCGTTTCTGCTAAACAAATTATTTCGCTACCTTCTGCAATAGGCCCTATTCCAGGTCCCCTCCTCCAAGGGTAACCTCTATAGTGCCCAAAAGCTAGACTTAGGTAGACCTAGGTAGGATTTGATTGCTATGCGGCTTGGCACAAAAGACTCAAATTTCAGTCTTCAACCCTTTTCATCCATGTTTATCCTGTTGTTTTCCTCCCTATTATAGAATTAACTATTTTTTCTTTACTCCCAAATTTCTGCCCTACTTTGTCATTGATTAGGAGCTCAGGACCAAGTGTCGTAAAATGGTTAAAAATGAAAGTGCTCAGAACTAGCTCGAACCTAAATGACTGGATAGCGCTCATCGTTCTGATTCCGGCACCGCAAATAGTTCGAAAAACGATCGCCGTATGAGAAAGTTATGCCAAAAACAAAATCGCCCAATAACCCTTAATTTTTGAATATTTTTAAAAAAAATATTAAAAAAAGAATATTCTATAGAATATTATTTGGAATATTCCATAGAATATTCTTTGGAATATTCTGTAAAATATTCTTTGGAATATTCTAGAGAATATTCTTTAGAATATTCTAGAGAATATTCCTTTTGGGCAACGAATCAAAAGGCGCCACGTGGCAGGTCCGGAGGACGCCACGTGGCCCAAGGTGATGTCAGCAAGGGTATGGGCATTGTTAAAATTTTGGTCTAATTGTGGTTTGAACCCGCAACCTCATGTCTCCAAATTCCGGGCCTTACCAACAAGCGACAGGGCTCGGACTTATTAAGTTAGCGGAACAAGGTTATCTTAAAGTTTGATTTGGACGGAAACCAAAACGGGGCCAACTCCCCATGCACGTGACCATTGCCCAACAACCGTGGGCCTAAACCTTTAACTGCCCAGCACAAAATCTGAGGCAAACCACCAGCCGATATTTCCGGTCACATGTGGGTTTCATTGGCCATTAACTAACAGTCCAGTTGGCGGAAATTTTTGCAGAGCGCCAAATTTGGGGAGACCACCATATTTGGCGGGCCTAACTGGCTCCAACTAAAGTTAACTGGAGTTTTTCTAGGCATAACTAGAGGAAAACGTTAATGGGCCATAAATTTGGCTAGGAAAGTCTGCTTTGGAAGATGTTTTTTTGATTTTGGGTCTCTTCAACCTTCTGAAGCCATTGGTATAGGTTTCATAGCCATCTGAGGTCATTTGCAAGTGTTTTAGCTTCATGGAAGTTCTAGGAGCCATCAGGGCCAAATTAGTTTGGGAGTTGCATTGGGAATTGTGCAGCCATTGAATGTGGAATGAAGGTCATTCCTAAAGGTTTTCAGCATTGTGAATCCATTTCTACAACTCGTTTTTCCTGTTGAGGAATTCTTCTCACTGTTTAGCTTCAGAGAAGCTTTCAGGGCCACTAGGGCTATTTCAGTGCTTGAGCTGTTTAGGGGCTGTGTTCATCCATTTTTGGTGATTCAAAAGCCTATGTCTACTATTTTCGACCTTCTGAGTCTAATGAAAGAGGTTTCAGAACCAATTGAGGTCATATTCACCTCGAAATTCTCCATGCAAGTTTAAAGAGCCATGAGGGCCAATTGGGGAAAGTACTGTATAAGGTACAATTTCACTGTTTAGTGTTTGGGAAAAGAGCATGTTTAGCTAAGTCCTATCTTCTGATTCTGTATTTACAGTCAGATATTTCTTTTGAGACACTCATATTCTTGTATTAGCCTTTGTAGCATTTTTAATACAAGAGGACAAGCCTAGTTTGAGAGGCCTGGTCCAGCAGATGTAGCCTAGAAGGGGTGGACTGCTTTATCATTTTGGTGTCTTTATTTGCTGAAGATGATATGCTAAACAAAACTGATATAAAGTGTTAAACAACAAATATACACAACTTGCATGCACACATAATCACCTATTCAGCTACAGAAAGTTATTTGTCTTATTCTGCAAGACATCAAACTTCAAGTATATGTATGTCAAAGAATTCTAAGTGTTTACTTTGCTATTTCTTTAGGAAGAGCCTGTAGAGGGCCAGGTAGCCTCTGGAACTCATCCTCTCTTTAGAGGTGATATGTCCGGTGAATGCCCCTACAGTCTATCTCTGTATAAGAAATAAGAATTTTTAACCTTTTTAGAGGTCACTTGAAGTGTATCACTCACATTTGAAATTATGGAAAATGGATACCTTGCACCCTTAAACAAGTACATTCCATTTTCAAATCAGATGGTATGAGAGCTCGGGTTGAGCATTTGTTTGTGCAAAAGGTGTTAAAGCAGTGTAAGAGATTGACTGTTTTATTTGTTGCAAATGGTTGCTTGAATAAGAAGGGGTTTTTGTATGACATTTGGTTAAAGCTTGTCATTTGATTGGAAGCTTTGAGAACTCTTTTTTGAAAGTTTGTTTTGTTTAATTGACCATTTACATAATGTAAACGTCTTCCACAAGTGAAGGTTCCTCCTTCACAAAATTCTTCAATGATGACATGAAGAATGAGTTCATTAAGGTGAAGGACATGGTGCAGATTCTCATTGAGGATCAAAGAAAAAGTGTTAAGCTTCATGCACAATTGTTGGCTATGAAGGATGAGAAGGAAATAATTCTCCAAAGACTGAATGACATGGAGAAACAACTCCTTCAAGATCAAGAAGCTTTGTCCAAGAAAATGCATGAGCATGAGGTAAATCATTCAAACTTGTCTTCAATTTCCTCAATTGAAAAGTGTGTTGGTTCTTTTGAGAAACATACTAGAGGCACGAGGTCCAAATTAATGTTTAAGATGGGCTATCAAGAAGGCAAAGGTTTAGGCAAGCATGCACAAGGCATGGTTGATCCTATTTCAGTTGTGGAGTGACCCAAGAATGTTGGTCTTGGATATGAACAATTTAATGGTGAAGAATTCAAATCTTTGAATGCATGTGATGCAAATTTAAAAAGAACCTTTATCCAAAGTTCTCAAATTAATATATGCCAAAATTGTTTTAAGGATGATTGCCATTGTTTTAAGCCATCATTGTAGCAAGTAGAGGGTAAACATGTCGCTTATGGCGAGCATGCAAATGTAAACAGTTTTCAAGACGAGCACAGTGATGAAAGTGTGAAAAGGAAAGTTGTCTCCTCTACTAGTTCATCATCTCTCGAAGACAAAAAGGATGGACATTCTATGCAGCAAAAGAGGAAGCTTTGTTGAGCATTTTGTGGTGGATTTAACCATGTTGCTTCAAGATGATGGTTGAAGAAGAAAGCACACAAGAAGCAGAAGAGGCAAAGAAAACTTTCTCAGAAAGTGCTTGAAAGTTGCAAATTTTGTCAAAAG
>APFE030945511.1:0-21677 GCA_000404065.3 Pinus taeda | reverse complement strand
GAGCCGTTCATTAGGCGGATGATCTAACAGCAGAACTTATGTTTAGTTTAGGGTTTTTTCCCTAGAAGGCAACCCCTCTCTTTGTATGAGGTATTGTATTGAGGCTATGTATATAGATGTGTATTCTCCAAGCGAGAAACAGAGAGGTGAGACTGTGAGAGAAAATAGAGGATATTACAGCAGATCTGTTGTGGGTTGTGTCTCTTAATTTTGTTGGATAATAGAAAGGAAGGACTGGCTATTCAGGGTGGACGTAGCCCATACTGGGTGAACCACATATATATGTGTCTCTCTTGTTTTATGTGTTTTTTGTGTTTATATTTCTGCAATATTTTATGTGTTCCATTGCTCTAGAATATATAATTTTCTAACAGTAATGTGGGTCAACCAATTACAATACTCGTGGGATTTATTTATTAAACTAACTAATCATGACTCTGACAGGCCATCTTGGGCTTATTACATTAATAAAGGGGTTAGGGTTGGACCCTAACTGACCCAAGATCTTTTACTTACATATGTATTGAAATTACATATAACAGAGTTAATTAACCATGGAAACTAAAAAAAAAACACATAACAAGGTGAAAATAGTTAGAAGAACACAAGAAGCATGACACAATGATTTGATTATGGAGTTCGTCCAGTTTGGACTACATCTTTGGGCCCTGCTCAATAGTGGGGCAACCTTCTTTTTATTAGTGGCATAAAAGAGATAAAAGTAAAACAACAATAAATTACAACCCTTATACCTCCAAGCTAATATATGGGCATAGAATGGAGAGACCAACTTGAAAACAGACAGAACCACTGAACTCCTGTTGAAAACATAGTGCAAAAACGCCTATTGAAACACCCAATTTGGATAATCAGACCTTCTCCAACCTTCTCGGAACCTCCCTACTGCTCAAGGCAAGGTTCTGGCTTGCTGCCAGGGGTCAGGTTTTGACGTATACAATATAATCTGAGTTCCAACCAGTCCCCCCTCCCTTTCTCCAACACAACAGTCATATATATAAGATTTGTAGAAATTTCTCTATAGATCAGCTAGCTCCAATACCATGTAGAAATTCTCACTATAGATCACCTGATAATGCAATGTACTAAAGCAAAATACTTAATATACTTCTACAATATAACTTACGGAAGGTTAATCAATTTTGAGAAAGATCAAATAGAATACATATAACAGAGAAGAAGATTCAATCACACATGAAACACAGAATAATACTCTGGGGAAAGCCTCAGCTAAAAACCCCACTATCTGTATTATCATACAAGTGGAAATATCTTAGGATTACACAAAACTTTAGCTCACAAGCTAACCAGCTCTCAATACAATCCCTCACTGCTGCTCATAGACATAATAGACAACACATATGCCTCCCTTTAGTCCACCAAGCCTCCTATTTCCTTGTGCAGTTTCTCATGGGTCCTCCAGCTGCCACCTGTGTGATTCTCACCTCACACACAACATTGACCTCTGAAATAACTGCGCAATCCTGAAGGAGTTAATTCCTTCTGCATGGATGAGTTTCCTTTATAGGAAAATTCCTCCAACTAATAATACAATGTCATTGTCTTTAATCTCAACTGGGTCTTTCTTTGAACTGACATGCATGAGTTATTTACGAGAGAATATTTAGTTATCTAGAGAACACTAGTTGCATGCATGCATGCATTAACTGACTGAACTGACAATTAGTTCCACAAACTATTTGGAACTAATCTAACTAGACGTAACTTAGTTAACTAAGCTAACTAATTACAACTCTTCCTTATCTCCTTAATTAAGGGATAACTTCCTCAATCAAAGGGATAATTGTCGCATGTCTTCACAAAGACTTCATGTTTGATTTTCTCCAAATAATTAACTCAAGATGAACTAATTAATTATTTTTCAAACAGCTGGTGAGACTAAATTCGAATTTTAATTCTCAGTTTTGATTCAAGGACAAATCAAAATTGGAATATATCTCGAAATGTTATTTATAGCAATGCTATTTATAGCAATGCTATTTTTAGCATTTCTATTTTTTGCCCTTTCCAATAGAGTTGGAGTATATCTTGAAATGCTATTTATAGCAATGCTATTTTTAGTGTTTCTATTTTTAGCATTTCTTGTTACTATTTTCAACAAGATGATGGTGACATCCCTCAAAATCAAGGCAATTTCAACATAATACCCAAGGTTAGTAGGTGGGAGTGGACTTGAAGGATTCATGACAACCACCCTTCTGCAATAGTAAGCCACTATCCATCAACCCATTTCAACCTTGCATGACTCTCAGTGGCGGGTTCATTGGCGGTTTCAACTTATCAGCACATAGTCCAATGCCTAGACACATCATCCTGCGATAACTATGGACCTGACAGGAAGATTGACCATATAACATAATGTCTTCATGTCTGGCACTCCTGTCGCATTATCAAAATCAACTTGAAACCCTTAGTGAATTGATTAGAACTCTACAACACCTGCGGACTTGTCGGGTTTATTAATCACAATGTATAACATTTCGAGTCTAAACCCCTTATCGTAGTATCACAATCGACACTTTTCCCATGAACTGTATCACAAGAACCATCCCTTTCGTGCGATTGCGATATGTGATGTATATCACATCGCAACTAAGTCCTATCGAGGCTGATTCTTAACTCCTCCGGCTTGCGATATGCGATATTGCAATCGCAGCCGAGAATGTCAGGGGCTGATTCTTCCTTAAGCACTCCTCCCTCTCACTGATATGTGATATGCGGGTTTTACCGGCATCCGGTGCTCCCTTATTTGCTAAAACTATGCCATGTCATCTCTCCCTACTATATAGACAAGTCAAACTCAAACATTGACTTGCTCTAACTTTATCATCTAGACTTGGATTTGAGTGTCATTCACACCATTTGAATTAGGATGATGAGCACTTCAATCCGATGCTAAGCTTATCTAGATTCTTCCACTTTGAGTTTTGAGTCTTTTGCATGCCCCTAGTACTTTTCTAAAAATCCACCTAGATCAATCCTCCCCACTAAGAGCTTTTGGACCACCAAAAGACTTTTCAATCAATTGGTTAGTAAAGAAATTTCTCCCTGACTTTTTCCTTCTCCATCCATTAAGCTTTGGTTGGGTGCATTCCTTTGAAGCCAACATAGATGTACTTGACATCTCCCCATTGTGAAGTTCTAGTCCTCCGGTTGAGTATGATATCTTCGGGCAAATTATCTAGATACTCGGCTGCAAATCATCCACTGTAGGAATGTGTGCAACCTCCTCGGTATGCATAATCAATGGATGTTCATAAAGCTTTAGGTTTTCCACATTTACCATAGAGTACATTTGCATACAAACAGGCAAGTCAAGATGAAAATCATTGTCTCCAGTCTTTTCCAATATGGTGAAGGGGCCACATCTAACGGGTCTCATTTTCTTCCCTTCTCCCTTCATCCTATCTTTGCTAATATGGAGCCATACCTTATCCCCAACTTGTAACTAATGGTCAACTCGGTGCTTGTAATGTTGAGCTTTATATTGAGCTTGACTCTTCTCCAGTTTCTCCTACACTACCTGATGAATTACTTGTATCCTCTCAATGAACATCCATGCTTTGTCCCCATCATCTCGTCCATTGTCATCTTCCTCTTTTCCAAATTCCATGTCCAAGGGATCCCTGGGTAGATAGCCAAAACATGTCTCAAACAGTGAGCTCTGTGTAGATGAATGTGATGCTTGATTGTATGCATGCTTCACATAAAGAAGATTTCCATCCCACAATAGCCTCGCAACAAGTGTACCACGGTGCAGTTGAAAGCCTTTGTCTATCCATTGGTCTGTGGATGAAATTTCATACTTCTCTTCAACTTGGTGTCCATCATTCTCCACAAGCTAGTCCAAAACTCCCCAAGAAAGCAGGAGTCTCGATTTGACACAATAGATGTGGGAAACCCAAAATGGATCCGAACATGCTAAAAGAAAAGAAAAGCAGTCTGCTCAGCAGTGACCTGCTTTTTACAAAGCATTAAAATACACATTTTACTAAACCTATCCAAAATGACATACAAACAGTCATGACCTTTCCTAGGCATTGGTAAACCTCCTACAAAGTCCATGGACACATTTTCCCATGGTTGACTCGGAATAGGGAGTGGTGTGTAGAGCCCAATTTTTCTATTAGAGGGCTTTGAAACAGAATAGAAAACACAGCCCTTTACAAAGCGAGTCATAATGTTTTTCATATGAGGCAAAAAACAAAAGCTCTACAAATGACATAAAGTTTTCTCAATGCCAAAATGACCAGACACCAGAGAGGTATGAGCCTATCGGATTAAATGAACCCTTTCATTACTAGATATACAAAGTTTGCCAAGGTGGTACAATAGATTTACCTGCAAGTAATAATTGTCCACCTACGATCCACGAGTTAGTTTTGCATAGATTTATTTAAACTAATTATCATTAGCATATTGTTCAGCATAACTTTCTAACGACAAAGAAACATTTTGAAAAACTACAGATGCAGAAATAGGAGGGAGAGAGAATATTTTCTACTTCGTTGTTGGCGCTCTTCTTATATTTTATTACCAAATGAAAATGTTGGAGGAATACCATCCATCTTAAGTGACGGGCTTGCTGAAGCTTGGCCTGTGACTGAAGATATTGCAAGGGCTGATGATCCATGTGGATGATTGTCTCCTTGTCGATCAGATAGTGTTTCCACTTCTTTACCCTCTAGACCAAGGTGTAAAACTCTCGGTCATACGTATGATAATTCACAACAGCCTGGGAGAACGTCTCCAAGTGGTCACAAACAGGTTTTATTTCATGCATCAATACAACACCCATGGCATATTCGCTGGCATGTGTTTCAATTTCGAAAGGCTACTGAAAGTCTGGTAAGGCTAGCACCGGGGCCGTGTTGATCTTCTCTTTTAGTGTGTTGAATGATTTTTATTGTTTTCCTCCCCATTGAAAGGATTGCTTTACACTAGTCAAGGAGTTCAAGGGGATTATGATAATGGAAATTTTCACTATGAACCTTCTCCAATACTTCACCATGCCCAAAAAAATTCAGACTTCTATGACATTCGTGGCCTCAGGCCACTTCATTATCGCCTCAACTTTAGAGGGATCTATCTTTAATTTCCCATTACCGAAAATATGGCCTAAATAAATCATAGGAGTCTTTCCAAACTCACACTTTGATAGTTTCAAATATAATTTCTCTTTCTTCAGAACGTCAAACACTTTCTTTATGTGACACATGTGTTCCTCCCATGTCCTACTGTACACAAGAATATCATCCAGATACACAAGAACAAAAATATCAAGAAATTTCCGAAATAAGTCACTCATTATGCTCATAAACGTGGTTGGACTATTGCACAGTCTAAATGGCATCACCATCCATTCGTACAGCCCCTGCTTGGTTTTGAACGTAGTTTTCTAGGCATCCTACTCTACAATTATAACCTGGTGATAACAACTACGCAAATCTATCTTGGAAAAATGAACGACATTTTTTAATTGATCTAACAATTCCTCAATGCAAGGGAGAGGGTATTGATTCTTTGCCATGATCTTGTTCAGTTCCCTATAATCCATGCACATTCTCCATGTGTCATCTTTCTTGGGAACCAACACGATTGGTGAGATGCAAGGAGAAGAACTTGGTTTGATGAGTCCCTAGTTTAACAATTCCTTCAGCCGTTTCTTGATCTCCTCCATCTTAACAGAAGCCATCCTATACATGCCAACATTTGGTAAAGGGGCATCCTAATGCAAATGGATCTCATGTTGGATTTCCCTTTTAGGGGAAAATATTATTGATTCCTAAAACAATTCATCATAGTCAGTGTTAGGTTCCTATACCAATAGGTTTCATCTTTCATGATTGACAGTGGAAGGGCTAAATATGTTCATCATTGCATGTTGCAAAGGTTCCATATTTTATATACAGACTAGGAAAATTGAAAGATTAAAAGAGGGTATGCCTTAAAAGAACAATCAAAAGGCAAGAAAATCAATTGGTTAGAAAATAATAGTGAAAATGAACCTCAAATCAAAGACCAGGAAAGTGGCCAGTCAAAATGCTACTACTATCTTATTGGTAGCATTACAATGTGAAAATACTGCTACTAATCATACTTGATGGATGGCCCAACAGTTTAATGTGGACCATGCCATGTTTAAATTGCTTGTTGCAGAATAGAGAATGATTCCTGTCCAAACAGCTCAAGCTTGGTAGATGACTAAGCTAGGTAGAGAAATGAAGGAGCCCAACTGCTTAATCTGGGTCCTTGGGAGAAATAAGGGTAGATTTAGATAGGAGGGCAGTCAAAAGAAAAAGAGAACAATCAGGGTTTTCTAATTCAAGTGCACCCAATTCAAGTGAAGAAAAAATGTTAGGATTGCTAGGCTGGGTAAGTAGTGTGAGGTTGTAGAAGTAAAGGTGCCATTACCATTTGGCTTATCATGAAGAACTCATCTCATTCAGGATGTTGGCACCATGACAGAGGTTTGATGACATAACAATGGAAGCATGACTAATTTCCCCCTTTTCCCCAAACATCATTTACTAACACTCCCCAAAATACCTTGGGATTTTCCCAATAGTCTTGATTCATTTCATTTCAGTACCACGTCCAAGTCAACTTCTCAATTGACTAAAGGAAAAGAAGCCACATTTCTTGTGTAAAAATCATCATTCTGAATTCCATTCATTTTCCTTGTCTAAAGTTTCATTTCATAAGCTTAACTTTTCCCTTGCATGTTTCACCTCACAAAGTCATATTAACAGCTAATTTTATTATTTTAGCTCCTTAAGCATTGTTCCCCTTCCCTAGTTCTATAAAAACTATATAAAATCCAAAAAAATCTATTAAATACCCCACCCCCTAGCAATATAGCTATAAAAGTCATGTCCTGGGGAATACTTTGTCCATCCGGGACTAATATTAACCCTCCACCACCCTAGACTATGTGTTTTGATTAAACCCTTGGGAAAAAATCAGTTACCATAGTCTCCCCGCTTATAAACCCCATCTATACCCCTCCCGCGCTAATATATTTGTTGTAATGTTTTAAAGAAACATATACAAACGGGCGCACATTATAAACCCGCTAAACGAAGTCTAAACCCACCCCCCCGCTCACATTTTTTATTACATAAAGGGCGAGTCCCATGCCTTAACCTGCCGCCACCACATATTCCCCACTAGCCGTCCGATGCACACGATCCGGATCCAAGGGTGGGCGGTCGTTTTCTCTAGAAAAGAGGTGGAGGTTTAGCGTCCAGGGGATTGGCGGTTTTGCCGCCGTACCCCCGCCACACGTCGCCTTCCCGGGGTGTTCGGAGCCCCCTCCCCCAATACCGCTTATGACTGGAGGGTGGTGCGGGGAATACCGGATACCACCCTCTGCCCAAATCACGTCACACCCACGTCACCTATGAAGTCACCGCCGCATCCCCGCCGCTACTCCACGTCATCCCCCCGCGTCATCCGCCCTGCCACCGTGTCACCGCCACGTTGCCATCCTCGTCAGACGCCACGTCATCTTGCCATACCCGGGACTCGCCGATGACGTCATGCTGACTTCATCACCGAAAAGCGCCAAAAAGTCCCAATTTCGCATAAAACCACGCAAAAGGGTTGTTTTATGTCATTTTCACGACTTATTTCCAGAGCACTATGCATGTTGTTCACGACGATTTGCCGCAAAACTTGGAATTTGACCGTTCGAGTTGCCACCACCTGCAAGTTCAAGTCAATTGCTCGCCATTGTACCAGTTCAATGTCCTCAGAGCTGTAAAAACCAGGTATTTGCCCACAGTCAACCTATTTCACCCCTGTTTTCGCCATTTTTCTCCAATATACCTGCATAAAAATTCTGCAAGCTCCCCACTAGGCCAATTATGTACTTAAATATTGCCTAAATTCCCTGGTAAAGCTCCTGCTCCAACAAAACTCGGTAAACCCACGCCCTTCTGCAAAATTCACCGTTAAAGAGTGATTTTAAAACCCGAGCTACCGGCAGAAGTTCATACAGCTGTGCATTGATCCCTTTTACCAGAAATCCCTCTGCAAAGCTCCAACGACTTAGCTCAAAACATTCTGTTTCTCTCTGCAGATTGCCCCATAGTTTATCAATCCAGTAAAAGGTCTGTTGAAACTCTGTAAATTTGCCTCTACCATAAATACAAATAGGAAAAGTCACTCCCAAGTACAAATTCGGTTTGCAATCTTCAGTAGTTTCACTAATCCTGAGCTCAAGTATTAATCCAGAAAAGATTCCAATATGGCCACTCCATCAGCTTTAGATGTTGCTCCTGTCAATACACCTAACAAGGAGCCTGAAGCACAGCCTCTAGTTGACAATGATTTCCTCATTCAGGATTTTTTGGAGATAGAAACCACTTGCAGACCTTCTGCCAGCTGAGAAATAGCCACTTAAGCAGCAGTGACATGTATGGGATCTGGGAGTCAAATTTGCCCATCTATTTCTTGCCTTCTGTGAATGTTTTCCCTGAAATAATTCACCTCTGTGCTGAAAATTATGACCAAAGCCTCACAGCTGTCAAGTCTCCATATGGGAGCATATGTTTTCAAATTACTCCTGATTCCATCAATCAGATGCTCAATTTCAAATAGACCCAACTGCTCTTCCCTTTTTCCATAAAATACCTATTGGATGAAGGCCCCAACCTCTCCAACACTGAGATTGCTACAATTGCCAAGACATTCATGAGAGCAGACCGCCAACCTACTGGGCCACCTCATTTCCTGTATGTCAATTTCAATGAGGTAGGCAAGTTGCTTGTAGACATGATATCCTCTGTGCTGGGTTTCTCAACAAATGAGCATATTGATAAAACTGTGTTGGGTCCTTTTGTCTGCATACAACCTTGGAAAGCCCCTTACTATGAAATACAACTATGCCAAGTTCATTGCCAATAAGATACATGACCAACTGCTAAGGCTGGACAGAGAGGCAATATTCAAATATTCATCATATATTTATCATTTGTTCATGTACTGTCAGTCAGATTGCTTCCAATGCCCCATCAAAAAGCTAGATTCACAGGGTGAGAGGAGGTCTGTTATCTTTTGGTCTTCAGTTTTTCATCAAGTCCAGAACTCTCCATATTCTTACTGTGAGTTCATTGACCAATTTTTCTATCCAGTCACATACCTCTTGAAAAGAACTCCTCCTCCCAGATTGTCGTATGACATGCAGGAAATATTACAGTTGTCCAAGAATTACAAAATAGGTGATTGGTATCTATACCAAAATCACACTATCATTAGGATCTATGGCTGTGAGCTCTGTCCTTATAGGCTCCCAAGATATGTACCTATGATATTATTTGCCTTGGAATACTATAGGCAACTTATCAATTCTGATCTTACACATTTTCAAAGTGCCAAGAAGAAAGCCAACTTGAACTTCAAATACCATCTAGGCCCCTTCATCATGAACAAGAAGGATGGTTGGCAAGAGATTGATCAAATACTAGGGCAACAGCTCAAACTAAAAAGAAGTTTCTGGTGGGTTTCTTATGACCCTAATGGCTTTATCAGTGCTAGAAGAGTCAAATATAGGCTGTTAGCCTATAAGCATTGTCCATATCCACAAATTGAACAATATGCCAACCAAGATGAATGGGTGCCAGGCACATTAGTTGAAGAATTTACTCAAGAAGAGATAATGGAGCAAAATGTAAAAGATTTAGAAAAAACTCTTGACTTGGATTCTTTCCACCAGGTGACATTCAAGCTACCACTCCAAGTCGGAAAAGGCACCTCCACAGCCGCAGCTACACAGACTGCCCAGCAAGTGTCTACAACAACAATAGTTACAACAAAGGGAAAAGAGGTGATGGATGCACAGCAGGAAATAGAGACAGAGCAGCCCAGCACTTCCAAAGATCAAAGTCAAGGGCAAGCCCTTCCACAGCAAACTGAAACATCCCAAATTCTGGTCTTGCAAACTCCTCTCAATGAGGAAAGAGGTAGAAAACGAGATAGGGAGGAGCCCACACCTCCAAGTTGGTCAACATAGCAACCAGAAGCCAAGAGGCCAAGAATTGACCCTCAGGCTGAAGAAGAGATCAGTGAAGAAACGGTACAGAGCCAAAATAGAGAAAGAGAGTCCAGCCAGCAGACTGCTACCAGCTCATTCCAACAGGAACAAGGTATGCAACATAGTACAGAGTTGTCATCTTCCAGGCATCAGGGCAAGCAGCCAGCTAAGGTTAAAGGAACTTTTATGGAAATTAAAGCACAAAATGAGCTATTAAGAGTACAACTTTATGATCAATTCTTAAAAACAACACCCTCCAAGCAACAAAGATTAATGGCAGCTTATGATATCAAGAAGGACAAGATGATTTTTACTCATTTCAAGCCTAAAGTTCCAAAACCCAAATCATTTGCAGACTACAAAAAGACAAATCTAGAGGTCCTCTCCAAGGATATACATCCCATGGATCAAATTGAACTTCATAAACAGATAGGGGAAATGGTTTATGCCACACTTGCAAACAGGGCCATGCTGACCCATCAGTTAAAAGAATCACTAAAAAATGCAAATACACAATTAGATTTGGAAAGGATGTCTTCCATTGCTAAAGACAACCGGATAAAAACTTTGGAAGACATAATTATTGATCTAGGACATGATCCTAAGGATCCAAAGGGTATCAAGGCCCTGATAAAGAAAAAGGAGGATGACATTGTTGCACTTAGAAAGCAGGCAAAGCTGCCTGCAACCATTCACCCTCAAATAGCAGAACTTGCACAAGAAAAACAGGTTGATGAGACTATGGATTTGCTTCTAAAGATGAATTAGAGAATACTACAGATGGAGGCAGAATTGGAAAAGGCCTTGCAAGACAAGCAAGGGGAGTCAACCTCCCAACCCCCTCAAACATCTACAACTCTTGGCCCTGCTCCTCTTACACAAACAACAGCAGCCCCTCCTGCCATTCCAGCACCTATAACGGCTACATCAACTACAGATGCAACAACAGCAACAACAGCAGCACTTGAATCCAGTATGAGCATGGAGGACTTAATGAAAGTTGTCAAGGAGCTTGAAATTCAAGTGACAGAAATAAATGAGGCCAAAGAAAGATTGGCCAAACTAGAGGCCAGTTATGACAAGTCTAAAATGACAGTGGCCGAGAAGCAAAGGGAAATAAAAGCCCTAGCAACCAGAGTAAAAGCCTTAGAAAAAGAACTGCTTCTAGACAAAACTCTGGCTGAGATTAAAAAGATTTTGTGGGCCAAAATTGGCCAATCAATCAATGACCAATGGCGATCAATACAGGCCATACATGAGCAAATTGAATTAATAGGTATAGCTAAAATTGAAATTCAGAAGGCCAGAGCAGCATTGGGGATCATGCCTGAGCAGGCTAACAAGATGATCCATTTCCTGAATACTCACACTAAGGAAGAATTGGCAGCACTAGATATTAATAGTCGAACAGACACTATCCTAACAACAAAGAAAGTGTTGACCTTGAGAAATTTCACACAGACTCTGGAAAGGAAATGTCAAGATATGCAGGTAGAAATAAATGATTTCAGGACAAAAATAACAGCAATGCAAGATAGAGGATTGCCCAGCCTAGTGACTGGTATTGGAAAACTGTTGTCCTATGAGCAATACACCACCAGGATCAATAATTATGTTGAAAATCAGATTACAGCATCTACCAGCTCCTCAGAAGAAGCAGGACCTCCCTTTGGGCAATCTCTATATGATAAATTGGAGAATTTATTTTTTATTGAGCATGAGATTATTCATCTGTTTGAAGTGCCTCCAAATTTCTATAGATATACTGAACCAGATGAGACACTCATAAAGATAAGGAGACATCAATTACCTCCCGCTGATTGGTGGCAAGCAATGCTGGAAGTACTGCCCAGGTAATTTTGGTCTACTCTTCCTTTTGTCAGCTTCAGATCTCAGTCACAGTACAGGTCAGCAAAGAATCAAACACGCAAGCACTACAGAAAGTATCAAACACAGTGGCTCAGCAAAGCACTAAGACAACGTGCTCAACAAACGCAAATTAAAGACGCAGCTACAACCAACTTTGTTGATCCAAAAAGTCAAAATTTGTCTAACAGAAAGACAACTGCCATACCAATATTAACTGCTGTAGTTATTTCTTTAATTTATTTATGTAAGAGAGTTGATGATGTAATTTATTGCACAATGACTCATCATCTAGATATTTTATCTCCTATTTTCGTATATATATCCTCCCATAGAACGTATTGGGTGTCGGTTGTTGTGAATCTCTCTCTGAAGAGCTGCATTGTATATTTCAGACTTTTTGCTAATACAAATTGCTGGTGAAGTTCCTAATTCCTATACTGTCTGAAGGTGGAAATGAAGGACTGCGTTATGTTGCAGAATTCCTGTGTCGTTTAATGGAACAATAAGTTACTTTGAATTGTGTTTCGTCTTTCTATGTATGCAAAAATTCATATATGTTTCATGTTCTTAGTGACAGGGAAAAGGAATAGCTTAGGATTTTTTTAAGTACACCTTCTGCCCTATCTCTGTTTCTAAATATGTTTTCTTCAGAATTAGCCATGGATATGAATTCTTAATTGCTCATACCTAAACTGATTCTCTCACTGTGAATACTGTTTAGGAATTCTTAACTGCTCTTAAACAATACTCCCACTTTCTCCCCTATTAGCATAGTGAAAGACTCTTAACTTCCTTTCACTCACTAATTTCATAACTTCATCACCCAAATTTGAATAATTGTTCCACAGATGCCTATTTGGCTTTGCAGCAATACTCTTCTCTCAAAGAAATACTTCAGTATTACACCATCATGAACTCCATTGCCCAATGGCTCAAACTTTTCTATGATCTGTACACTAGCTCTGTTTGAATTCACCAACCAACCAAAAATCTAAACAAAATCAGTGCACCATAACTAGCCTAAAATCACCCCAAAACAATGCTAAATTATAAAGAGAGAGCCCTCTCTGGTTGCAGGTAGGCTAGGACCTGTAACTAAAAGACTGGTTAGTGGTTACCTTGGCTGTATTCCCTTTAGGAAGAAGGGAACAACCTGAGTGATAACATCATTGGCGACTCCGCTGGGGACTTAATTTCAAATTGCCACTTAGAAGGAAACAAGCTTCCTGCTTTTCAAACGAATCTCCTGGGAAGTACCTCTAAATAGTTGTGACTATAAGCTTATCATAAAACATTAAGAAAATAAACTCAAAAGCTGGCTCCAAAGAAGAAAACTCGTTACACTAGGTCAAACCCTGACCCAGATCCTCCAGCTATTTTTGAAAACCCCAATTTAATCCCTAAGATCCTGAAGAAACAAGAGCAACAAGAAGAGTTCTCTAATTCAAGTGCTGAAGCAGTTCAACAGAGCTATATTCCCACCCCTGCTAAAGTATTAGTTCATCCTCATATTATTCCTACTTCTCCCAGTTCTTCATCCACTTCCCAAAGTAACTTCCCCACTCCTCCATACATTTTACATCCTACTCTTGTTATCCCCGTTCTTCCAGCTGTCACACTTCTTCTTGATGTCCCGGTTATCTCTGCAAATATGGCTAACAAATATGCCCCTTTACACTTACCTGCCAATCCAGGGGCTATGCCCCAAGATTATCAAAGCAAAATCACCTATTTTGATGGTACTAGTTCTTATACAGCCCAACAACACACCAAGAAAATGCAGGACTATTTTGAGAACTATGAAATTGATGACGAAGATGTGAGGATGAAAATTTTTGTCCAAATTTTAACTGGAGATGTAAGGACCTGGTTTAGGTCATTAGCTACACATTCTATACTCAACCCTGATGCCTTATACCTAACTTTCGTAAACAGATGGGAAAAGAAGAAAGACCCTTTACACATTCTAACTGAGTATGATAATTTAAAAAGGGGTCCACAAGAAACAGTTCAAGGTTATTGTGCTAGATTTAACAATGTATACAACGCCATTCCTCAGAACCTAAGGCCCCCACCTGACCTGGCTTTGATCAAATTCCCCGATGGTTTTGATTCAGATATGGCATATCAGTTAAGAGAAAGAGCACCCCCAAGTCTGGCAGGCATGCAGAATATAGCTGTCAGTGTGGAGGAAAACCTGATTGCTAAGAGAACCAGAGCTAAAAATGAGAGGAGAACAACATTTAAAGAGGAACCTTCAGCTTTTGAGCAAAAGCTAGATGCAATCATGAAAGGTATGGAAAGGTTAGGAGATAGAGTTGAGACCATTGAGAGAAAATCCTCTTGGGAAGGACAAACAAGCAACACTACTAGGAACCCCAATTTTAGGAAAAATCAAAACCCAAATGCTGGGAGGACTGGTCCTGATCAGAATATCAGACCTCCATTCCAAGAGAACTATGCAGAGACCTCAACCTCTAATGAACAAATAGAAGATCCCCACATCAATCTAATGTGTTTGGATAGTGAACAACAAGTATTCTTAACACAAGATGATCAACAAGCCCAAGAATGCAAACACTTTCAAACAAAATCTGGTGAGTCATTTGATTTCAGAGAAGGGTATGATACAGCAGTCTATGAGGTACACAAACAATATAAATTAAGAAGTAGAACCATAGATGTGCCTGAACTTACCAAACCAACACATGCCAAACTGCCCAAGAAACCCAGTGATAAATCTGGCTTAACAGAGTCCTCAGATAAAAAACTTCAAAGGGAAGTCACAGTGGAAGATGTATCTGATGTACAGCCTTCAGCGAATCCCCCATCTACACCCTTTCTTTCAACAGAACTCTTGAGAAAACCTATAGAATACAATCACAATTCAGACATACCTCATAACAGTATACCTAGTCAAGAGAAGGTCACCCAAAACTCAGCAGAAAAGGAAAAAAATGCTGCTCAAAATATAAAAGTTCAGATGGAAAAGCCTTTCAATTTAGAAACAGAAATTGGCAAGCTGAAAATAGCCATTCCTCTTTCTGAACTGGCCAAACATGAGGTCTTTAGACAACAAATCAATAGGTCATTGCAAGTACCAGAGAATAGGGATGCAGTTAATATTCTGGATGATCAGCCAAAACTGATTCTTGGCTCAGAAGTCAATGGCAAATCAGTGGATGGAGGTATCCCTCCACTTTATGTGAGCCTCAACATTAATGAAAAAGTGCTACACAATGCCATGTTTGACTCGGGGGCCTCCCATAATCTAATGCCCAAGTCAGTAATGGAAAAACTTGATCTAGACATCACAAGACCCTATAAAGACTTGTTTTCATTTGATTCTAGCCAGGTAAGATGTCTAGGCCTTATCAAGGATCTGTGTGTATCCCTAGTCCAATACCGAGCTAAAACAATTTTGATGGATGTGGTAGTAGCTGACATTCCACCCAAGTATGGTATGCTTTTATCAAGATCATGGGGTGCCAAACTCCAGGGGTCTTTGCAGCTAGATATGTCATATGCCACAATTTCAGTCTTTGGCCAGCCAAAGAGATTATACCGAGAAACATTGATGAAATATGTGGTCAGCAGTCAGGAGAAGCCCCAAAACTTCCCAATCTACTCCATTCATTCAGACATGGACTCATTTATATTGTACAATGCTGATATGTGTCCCAAGACTGAGGTCAAGCTCCTAAAAACCACATAAACAAGGAACATAAATGAACGGTCCAGTGCCCAAGATCAAAAGATCGTTTATGTGATTAACACAACAAAGCCAACTAATATATCACATGAACTACAAAAGCCAGATCTGCTCACTAAACAAATTTGTGAACCCATTGAAGGAAGCATTGATCAGGAAATCTTGTGGTATTTAGAATTTGATGGGTTAGTGAACAAACTAGGAGTAGGGGCAGGGGTTTGGATATACAATACACAAAATGACCATGCTCAAGGTCATGCATATAGGCTTAACTTCAAATGTACAAACAATATGGCCGAATATGAATCCCTTTTGCTAGGTCTCAAACTCATTAGGAGTCTTGGAGTGACCAAAGTTTCCATTCTAGGCGATTCAGATTTAATTGTACAGCAGATCAAGGGAAATTTTGTTACAAATGATCTCAGGCTAAGGTCTTATAGGATAGCAATAACAGCATTACTCAGCAGCTTCTTGGAATTTCAGCTCACCAAAATACCTAGAAGCCATAATTTACATGCACATAGTTTGGCAACTTTTGCAAGCACCTGTAAACTTCCTTTTGGGCCTAACCATCAGTTCACTGCTGAGATTAAACATAGGCCTACTGTCCCAGATAATGTAGACAATTGGAAAGTATTTGAGAATAATACCCAGATAAATAATTTTTGACCATGAAAGAAGAATTCTCAAGCTTAAACATAGACACAAGTACTAGGGATGATCAACAGCAAATTAATGAACTTAAAACAAATATATCCGCTGAAACAGCAAATGTGATGTCACATCCTACAACCTTTGACTCTGCCAATTTACGGAAGCTAAAACAAGCAGATTTTGATGAAATCATTAAAGAAGAATCTAAAGTAATTCAACTAAAGGATAATTTCCTGCCCACAGGCCTAACTCCTTTAGAAGACATCTTTGACTCAAATGACATCCCTAAGAAACCAAAGATGCAACCCATAAATGCAGAAATTGAGGAATGTAATATTGGGACCACTGAAAATCCCAAAATGATAAAGCTTTCTAGAACTTTACCTCCTGACAAGAAATCATAATACATTGAACTGTTTAAAGAGTTTCAAGATGTGTTTGCCTGGAGTTATGAAGACCTCAAATCCTATGATACTTCAGTCATTCAACACACTATACCCTTGAAAGAAAACCAGAAACCTTTTAAACAAAATTTGAGGAGAGTGAATCCAGTCCTTCTTTCCCTAATTGAAAAGGAAGTAAAATGAATGTACGAAGCTGAAATTATTTCACTTATAATATTTTCTGAATGGATTACAAACCTTGTACCCACAAGAAAGAAAAATGGGGAGATAAGACTTTGTGTTGATCTGAGAAATTTGAACAAAGTCTCTCTCAAAGACCACTACCCCTTACCAAAAATGGATCACATCTTACAGAGGGTAGTGAGAGCTTCAAGGATCTCACTATTGGATGGTTTCTCAGGATTCAATCAAATTTTAGTTCACCCAGATGATCAACATAAAACAGCTTTTACTACACCTTGGGGAACCTTTAAATATGTCAAAATGCCTTTTTGATTCAAGAATGCTGGAGCCACATTTCAGAGGGCAAAGGACATAGCCTTTGCTAAAGAAATCCATGACTTTTTAGTCATATACCTTGATGATCTCACAGCTTTCTCAAAATCAAACCAAGAACATTTAGAACATCTCAGACAGGTATTCTTAATTTGCAGAAAATATGGCATATCTTTGAACCCAAAGAAATCACTATTTGGCCTAGAAGAAGGAAAACTCCTAGGTCATATAATTTCAAAAGATGGTATAAGAATTGACCCTGATAGGATTCAAGCTATCCTTCAAGTCCCTCATCCAATAAACATCAAAGAACTACAAGCTTTTCTAGGAAAGATCAATTTCCTAAGAAGATTTATTCCTAACTTAGCCGAACTAATAAGATTGTTGAATAACATGCTCAAGAAAGATGCCAAAGTCAAATGGACAATAGAAGCCAAGCAGGCCTTTGAGGAAATCAAGGCAGCTTTAACAAGAACACCTGTTCTTACAAGTCCTAGATTTGATAGAGACTTTATAATTTTTTCCTTTGCATCTGAACATACAATTGCTGCTGCCTTATTACAAAAGGATGACTTAGGATGTGAGAAACCCATTGCCTTTTTCCGCAGATCCCTTAAATATGCCCCACTCAAATACCAGATCATGGAAAAGCAAGCATATGCCCTTGTCAAGGCTATAAAGGATTTTAGAGTTTATATCTTGTACTCTCACATAATTGCATATGTTCCCAATACAGTGGTCAAAGACATTCTAACACAAGAGGGAATTGAAGGTAAAAGGGGCAAATGGGTAGCCAACATTTTGGAATATGACATAGAGATTAAACCAACAAAACTTATAAAAGGACAAGGGCTAGCTAAGCTAATGACTGAAACCAATTTCCAAGCCCTTAACATCAATGAACTGGATAATGAACAGGAGATGGCGACTCCACAGATCAATCAAGCCTTCTTACAATCACCTTGGTATGCTGACATATGTTTTGTATTGTTAAACCTGCAAGCTCCTCCAGGGTTATCCAGAACCAAAAAGACATTTTTGAAAATGAAAGCTTCAAAGTTTTGTATAATAGATAATGTATTATTTTGGAAAAATCATGAAGGTATTTTGCTTAATTGCCTAACTTCGGATGAAACTGATAAAGTCCTTAGAGAATTTCATGCAGGGGATTGTGGAGGGCACTTATATTGGAAATCAACAGCTGATAAAATCCTAAGGGCTGGATTTTATTGGCCCTCCCTGTTTGCTGATGCAAAAAATTTTGTGATGTCATGTCATAAATGTCAGATCTTTGAAGGAAAGAAAAAATTGCTGCCTTTACCCCTCAAACCCATTTCAACTGAAAAACCATTTCAACAATGGGGTTTAGACTCCATTGGGGAAATTCACCCTTCATCCTCTGGCCAGCATAGATGGATTTTAACAGCTACAGATTACTTTACCAAATGATCAGTTTTTGTCACAAATATCATATTACCCTAGGTCATTCCACAGCTTATTATCCTCAAGGCAATGGCCTAGCTGAGTCCTCCAACAAAATCCTCATTAACATCATCAAAAAGATCTTGGAGGAGAACAAAAAGAATTGGCATAAGAAGCTTGTCATTGCACTATGGGCAGATAGATTGACCACTAAAAGATTTATTGGTACCAGTCCATATGAATTGGTATATGGTCTAGAAGTTGTTTTCCCTTCATCCCTTGGGATTCTTGTGATCAAATTACTGCAGGAAATACAAGTAGAACCTAATGATATCCAGAGGAGGATCAATCAAACAATTCACTTGCAGCAAACAAGGGAAGAAGTGTATCATAGAACCCAAGTTCTACAAGAGAAGCTGAAAAAGATGTTTGACAAAAGAACAAAAGCTGAAGACTTCTTCATAGGGAACAAAGTACTAAAATGAGATTCTAGGAGGGAAGACAAAGGGAAACATGGCAAATTTGATTTTCTTTGGAAAGGACCATTTGTAATTCAAGCTGTGCAGGGTAATAACACCTTTTTTCTAAAGAGTCTGGATAGTTCAAATAATTAGGAAGGCCCAGTGAATGGGAGAATGCTCAAGCACTACTATGATCCATGAACACAACACAATTGCATATTGTACATAAATATGTGTATTTTTAGCATTTTTCATTTACAGCAGTTAGATACAGAACCAAGTACAACAAATTTTGAAGAAAGATCAGCGAAAGTTATCAAGTATGGCATGTTGGATACCTATACTAATAGGTTTCATATTTCATGATTGGCAAATTCAAATGCCAAATATGCTCTTCTTTGCTGATACAAATATCCCATATTTCCAAGGCAAGGCATGGTGTGTACATGCCTCCATGTTTACTAAATTTTGATGGATGGTCCAACAGTCTAATCTGGATCATGCCATGTTTCAATTGTCTGTTGTAGAATAGAGAAAGAAGTCTGTCCAAACTGTTAAATCTTGGCAGACCAATAGTTAGGTAGAGAAAACTAAGGCTCCCAACTGCTTAATCTGGGGCCTTGGAAGCAATAAGGGTAGTGCTAGATAGGCAATCAAAAGAAAAAGCCAATGGAAAAGAAAAGGCACATAAGGGTCTACAAGTCCAAGTGCACCCTCCAAGAAGAAACAAAAATGCTAGGCAAGTAGATGGGTAGGTAGATGGGGTTGCAGAAGAGGTATTCCTTTCAAACCGAATCTTGCTGGTCAATATAAGGAAAACAACACAATGGAGCATGTCTAAACTTCCTTTTTTCCTTGTTTTACACTCATTACTAACATCCCTACACCAGTTGTGTTTGTGAAAGAATTCAAGGTTTTTATGTTGGTTCTTGTTTCCTTTAAGAGCCACATTTCTTGTGCAAAATTATTTTCATTTTGATCTACTCCCTAAGCTAAGTTGTTTTCAAATAAACTTAGTGATATCACTCCTCATTCACCTTCTCCCTCCATATTATAACCCCTAACTTCTATTATCTAAATTCCCTATGTCACCCTTTCCATACTATTATAACACCATGGTGTATAAACCCCAAGCATTCTATAAATATCCCCCCCCTTGGCATCATAGCCATATGTTCACTACTAGGGAATCAAATTGACATCTGGTCAGTTTAAGAACCCTAAGCCTTACCTCTTTTCCTCATTCAGAATTCATTTACCCATTCAACCCTTCATTTACTTAAAAAACCTTGTAAAAAACCCATTTTCACCCCTAACCCGCTCAAACGGAAAAAATGCATAAAAAACAAACTTTTCCGAACTATCCAAAGTCCTGGAGATATGTGCGACTTTATAAAAATACATTGGAAAACCATATAAATTCACCAATTCTCCAATGTCCCGCCGGGCACGAATTTCAGGAAAAATCAATATTTTATTGCCCGCCCAACGCCGTATCGTCCGAACAAGTTATTGACCCGTCGACCGTCTGATCGGGCGCCTTTCATCCAACGGCTCACATGGATATCGGACGGGCCCCGACGTCCGTAAGTTAGCTTCCGATATCTGTCAGAGGGTGACGTCAAGCCTCGGCCACGCATAGCCCCCACAGCATATCGGAGACCCCTCTGACAACTCCACTTCCGTATGAAAAGCGATGCGATATCATACCGCCTACGGTTTCCGGTTTCTGCCAACCTGCCTGCCAACGTCACTGCCAGCATCACTGCTATGTCATTGCCGCGTTCGCGCCCCCGTCCGCCATTGCTCCACCTGTCTGCCACCTCACCATCCCCGTGGACCACTCATAAGCCACCACATCACCTGATGACGTCATACTGACGTCATCCGACCCTGACCCCACCCGATGACATCATGCTGATGTCATCCAAAAAAGGCGCCAATGTTCCAAAAATCCATATTTTGGCCAAATTTTCGCTTTTTTTGCACTTTTTGCAAAAACGTCTGTGTTGTCTTCTGCATGTAATTTACGTCCAAGCTCACGCCAACCTACTGAATTCAACTTGGAGACTATCGGCGTGCCAACCCACCTGCATTTGTGACCCAAACTCTCAATTTACCAGGTATTTATCCCTGCGAATCCTCTCTACGCCTGGTCTTGTCTGCAAATAGCCGAAATTAACTTAAAACATAGAAAAAACATATAATTGACCAGCAAATCCCCTGTGCCTAGTTCCCATTTAAAGTTACATGGTTGAAATTCACCAGCTAAGCCTTGTTTACCAAAGCTTTCACAAAACCTGCATTCTGTTCACGCAATCGTGAACAGGGAACCCGAATTACACCTAATTACCGTGAAAGAGTCTGGCAAGAACAAGTATTTGCCTTTTGTTATGCTTCTTGACCTGCAAATGATACCCAAATACAGAATATGCGAAGAAAAAAGACCGATAACATAGAATATGCGAAGAAAAGATATCCAGAACATAGAATAGCGAAGACTTTATTATTCAGAGAGTAATGTTCACTTGCCTCTTCGAGGGGGAAACCTCCAATAGAGCAGAGCTCGATTACAAAAATAAGAC
>APFE030945505.1:18268-36378 GCA_000404065.3 Pinus taeda | reverse complement strand
AAAGGATTCAAAAGTAAAATGGACAGTAGAAGCAAATCAAGCTTTTGAAGGAATAAAATTGGCCCTTACCCAAACTCCAGTCTTAACAAATCCACAATTTGACAAAGAGTTTATCATTTTCTCTTTTGCTTCCCAGCATACTATTGCTGCTGTCTTGTTATAGAAAGATGACCAAGGAAATGAGAGACCTATTGCTTTCTTTAGTAGAGCTCCCAGAGATGCACCCCTGAAATATCAGATCATGGAGAAGCAAGCATATGCCTTGGTCAAAGCCATCAAAGACTTTAGAATTTATATCCTATACTCCCATGTTATAGCTTATGTACCAAGTCCCATTGTGAAAGACATACTTACTCAAGAGAACTTAGAGGGTAGAAGAGGAAAATGGATTGCCAACATTTTAGAATTTGACATTGAAATAAAACCTACAAAACTGATAAAAGGGCAAGGTTTGGCCAAATTAATGTCCGAAACAAATTTCCAAGCCTTGGACATCAACCAACTGGACAGTGAACCAGAGCTGGCGACTCCAAAGACCAATGTATCCTTTGAACAATCTCTGTGGTATTCTAATATCTGTTATATTGCAAAACCTGTGTGCTCCCCCAAGATTGTCCAGAACTAAATGTAGGTTCCTAAAAATGAAAGCCTCAAGATTTTTTGTCATGGATGGAAATTTGCTTTGGAAAAGCCATGAGGGTATATTGCTAAACTGCTTAATTGAGAATGAGGCTAACAATGTCATGAAAGAATTTCATGTAGGTGATTGTGGTGGACACTTGTATTGGAAGTCCACTGTGGATAAAATATGAGGGCTGGTTACTATTGGCCCACTTTGTTCCCTGATGTTAAAAATTTCACTACCTCATGCCATAAGTGTCAAATATTTGAGGGAAAGAGAAAATTATTGCCACTCCCTTTGAGGCCTATTGCAACAGAGAGACCTTTTCAGCAATGGGGCTTGGATTTCATTGGGGAAATTCATCCCTCATCTTCAGGCCAACATAGATGGATCCTCATAGCCACAGACTACTTCACCAAATGGATTGAGGCCATCGCATGTAGACAGGCAAATGATTCAATAATCATTCAGTTTTTGGAGAATAACATATTGTCTAGATTTGGTTTCCCCAACAAGATAATAATAGATAATGCTGCTGCTTTTAGATCCAAGAATATGGTGAACTTCTGCCACAAATTTCATATTACTTTGGGCCATTCCACTGCATACTACCCTCAAGGGAATGGCCTAGCTGAATCATCAAATAAAATCCTTGTAAACATCATAGAGAAGGTGTTGGAAGAAAATAAGAAGAATTGGCATAAGAAGCTTGTGAATGCCTTATGGGCAGATAGACTAACAACCAAGAGATCCATTGGGGTCAGCCCATATGAGTTACTCTATGGATTAGAAGCCAAATTTCCTTCATCACTAGGGGTTCCTGTTATGAAACTACTTCAAGAAAGTCAAGTTGAGCCCAATGACATGCAAAGAAGGATCAATCAAATAATATGTTTGCAGCAAACTAGAGACCAGCAGAGTACAAGTTCTACAAGAAAAGTTAAAGAAAGCTTTTGATAGAAGGACTAAGGCTGAAGATTTCAGCATAGGTGAAAAAGTCCTCAAGTGGGATTCAAGAAGGGAAGATAAAGGAAAAAATGGAAAATTTGATTCTCTTTGGAGAGGACCATTTATTATCCAAGCAGTGTAAGGAAACAACACTTACTTCCTAAAAAATCTGGATGAAACTGACTTAAATGAAGGTCCTGTGAATGGTAGGATGTTGAAGCACTATTTTGACTACTTTCCATGTATATAGCAGGGTCTTTCCTCCTGTACATAATCAGTTGTATATATTTTCTTTTGGCATACAAATAGTTCAGTTTAAAAAGTTGCTGTAAATAAGCAGAAAAAGGCTTTATATTCCAGAAGTTCCACAGAGGTGACAGCCTCTAGTTTTGAAGTACAAAGAGAATGTTTTCAAGTTTTGGTAGAAGGAGTCAAGGGCCAAGGCATTTTGACCTGCTGTTCTTGGTCTTTCAAAAAGAAAAACCATCCCCCAGTGGAGCCACTGTTAGCTACCTATACCAATAGGTTTCATTTTTCATGATTGGCAGGGGAAGTGCCAATATGATCTACTTTGGTGATACAAAGATCTCATATTCTTTTGGAAGAAATATACTTACATTTGGTTGATGCTGCCCTACTTCTGAATGGGTGATCCAATAGCCTAAGCTGGGTCATGCCATGTTTCAATTTTTGTTGTAGATTAGAGAAAGAAATCTGTCCAAACAGCTCAATCTTGGCAGGTAAAGTAGATAGGTAGAGAATGAAGGTTCCCAAATGCTTAATCTGGGGCCTTGGAAGCAATAAGGGTAGTTTTAGATAGAAAATCAAAAGAAAAATCCAAAGGAAAAGAAAAGGCATAGAAGGGTTTGCAAGTCTAAGTGCACCCTCCTTGGAGTAATAAAAAATGCTAGGCAATAGAGTGGGTAGGTAGATGGGGTTGCAGAAAGCATGGTTTATGGCATTTCACTGGCCTAAGCAAAGGTAAAAACATGGTGCCAGTGCAGATTTCCTATTTCAGCAGTCTTACAGCAACTTAATGAAGCATGTCTAACTTCAGATTACCCCCCATTACATTCATGGCTAACATCCGTATGCCACCTATGTTCATGAAAGAAGTCAAAGTCTTTTGTTGGTTCTTGTTTCTTTAAGAGCCACATTTCTTGTGTAAAAATTCTTTTCATTTTGATCTACTTCCTAAAAACTAAGTTGATTTCATATAACAGATTAGTATTTTACCCCCCTCATCCACCTTTTTTCACTCATATTAACTACTAATCTATCACTATTTAACTCCTTATACCCCCTATTCCCCCTATTACTATGTAAATTTGGAAAAAAACCCAAAATATCTATATGTCCCCTTCCCCGAGCATTATAGCTCTATGTATTGTTTTGAATGTTTTCAAACGCTAAAACATTGAGCGCGACCCAAAGAGTGCTGGAAAATTAATCTTGGGATTAATCCAGGATTTGCTTGGATTAATAACCTAAACCCTCTTTGTAAATAAACCTTGCAAAAAACCAAAAAAACCCACTTTTTATAATGTTCCGCCGGGCACGCATTTCAGAAAATAACAATATTTTATTTTGCCCCGCATTCCATATTGTCCTCGCGTCTCATCAACCTGTCGACCATCGGATCTGGGCATTCGCATCCGACGGACAGACGGGCCCCGATCACCGAACCATACCGCCCGAGAAACTGTCAGAGGGTGACGCCAGGCCTCTGCCATGCGTCACCCCCATATCTTCTCGGGCCGCCCTCTGACAATACCATGACCGTATCCAGAGCGGTCCGAGAAAACTACTTACCGCTTGTGTTTTACCGCCTGCCCACGTCACTGCTACGCCACGCCCACGTCAGTTCGACTCGGCGCCCTGTCAGCACCCCCGCCCACCAGCGCTCCGACATGTCCACCACCTATGCAATCCCCGTGGACCACTCACAGGCTGCCATGTCACTCAATGACGTCATGCTGACGTCACCCGACCCTGACCCCACCTGATGATGTCATGCTGACGTCATCCAAAAAAAGTGCCAATAACCCAAAAAGTCCATATTTTAGCCAAAATTCGTGTTTTTTGTCACTTTTGCCAAAAAGATTGTTGCTCACCTCTGCGTGCAAATTACGACCATCTATCGCCAACCTGCAGAAATTGACCCGAAGACCGTTGGCACCTTCAACCCACCTGAATTTTTGACCATTGCTGGCAATTCACCAGGTATTTATCCAAAGCATCCCCTCCGCGCTTGGTTGTGTCCATAATTCTTCAAAACTGGATTAAAAAGAGTGAGGAACCTTGTATTTACCAGCAAATCCCCGGTGACCAGCATTCATTTTCAATTGTAAGGTCGAAATTCACCTGCTGAGCCCACATTTAGTCACATTTTCCTAAATTCACAGTCAGTTCGCGCATTCGTGGACTTAATACCTGAGCTGCACTAATTCACCGGGAAAACAGTGCTACTAGTCCCTGCATTTGCTCAATTGACTCTCTTTTGAGCATTTTACACTATTATCACCACAGTTTACCCCATTTTCCCTTACAATTTGCCTTACTTTCGCAAAAATACCCCTCTGTGTTGTTCTGCCCACTGAAACCAATTCTAGTACAAGTCATAAGTACTACCTAACCATGGAAACACCAGTAGCCCTGAATATTCAACCTCTGAATGCCCCACATAGAGAGCTAGAGTGGAAGGCCCTGGGTGATAGAGATTACCAGATGATAGACTCATTTGCCATGAGTTCCAAATTTAATATTCACCTGCAGAATGAGTTAAAAGCCCAATATCTTAGTGGAGCTGATATCTTAGGGATTTGGGACTCCAACCTGCTCATTTACAATCTCCCTCAAGTCAATGTCCTCCCAGACTTGATAAATCAATGTCGTTCCAGCTATGATCCATGTCAAAGAGCTGTTCTCATCCCCTCAGGCTCAATATTGTTCCATATAACCCCTAAGGCCATTAATGAGATGCTACACTTTCACACTGCAAAGCCCCTAACTCCTCTCTCCATCAATGACTTGCTAAAGAAAGGCGGCAAGCTGTCCAGTGCTCAGATCATCAAGATTAATCAGTTATTTGTTCAGCCAAAATTTGAAGCTATGAGAACCCCTCCTATAGGATATCAATATCTCAATGAGCTGGGAAAAATGCTTGTGGATTTGATCAGTTACATCCTGGGTTTTGGGTCACATGAGGATGTTGATGAAACCATTATGGCCATGCTGTCCATATTCTCCCCTGGAATGCCTCCTGTTGTGCACTATGATTTTGCTACATACATTGCCAATACGATTCATGAACAATTGATGAATCTAGAAAGGGAAAAGGTGTTTAAATACACTAGGTAAATCTATCACTTGTTCTTATTTTATCAGCCCGTTGCTTTCCCTGTTCCTCTCAAGAAGCTAAATGCCCAGGGAAACCCGAGGTCTATAGTGTTTTGGTCTTCAGTCTTTCATCATGTATCTTTTTCACCTTACACCTACTGTGAATTCATAGACCTTTTTATCCATCCAGCTATGACCTTTTCATTGGGTGTCCCTCCTCCCAGATTGACAGATGAAATGCAAAGGATTCTTCACCTCTCAAAGGCCTACAGCATTGGTGATTGGTACTTTTACCAACACCATACAGTAATCAGAATATATGGCTGTGAGTTGAACCCTTATAAGCTGCCAAGAATGTCCCTATGGGATTTTTGCCTTAGAGTATTTTAGGCAGTTTGGGAATCAGGACTTTTGTCTCCACAGTTAAAAACAAGGAGGCGTGCACTAAAATTAGGACCACCTAGGCCATTTCTATACCAAAACGGGAGAAGGATGGAAGAAGCAGCTTTGTTCCTAGAGACCCTCAAACTGCAAACTAGTTTCCAATGGGTACCTTATGACCCTAATCATTTCATTTCCCTCAGGAGGGTAAAATACAAATTGGGTGGCTATGCTCACGTGAGACTACCTCATATTGAGAAATATGCCAATTCATTAAGCTGGAAAGAGGGCACTCTAGAAGAGCCAATGACTAGAGAGCAAATGCTACAAAGAGAAGCAAAGAATATTGAGAAAGAGGTTGACTTGGAAACTTGTGGGTAGGTTTCCTCTTCCTATCAAAGGCAACTTGGAGCAGCTGCCTCATCCTATACAGCCCAGCAGCAAGCAGCTGGAACTGTTCAACAGGAATCAAGCAAGGATAAAGGGGAAGCAGATGGAGCAGGAACAGCCACCTCCTATAGCAGAACAACAAGCAGAAAAGCAAGTAGAACAGCAAGAAAAAGGGCAAAAAGAGGGGTAGCCAATATAGCAAGAACAAATAGCTGAAGCCCCAATATCCACTGAGCAACAGGCTCAAGAGAATGTGCCTCCTAGGAAAGAAAAGATAGTGGAGGCCTCAGTGCTGTAAACTCCACAGAAAGAAGAAAAGGGAAAGAAGAGGGATAGAGAGCAGGAGACTCCCCTCACCACACCCACAAATCAAGTGGAGAAAAGGCAGAGAATGAATCCCCTCTCCGAGGAAGAAATGCCTATTGGGAAATCATTGGGCATGGGCCCACCGAGCATGGAGGCATCTGCCAGTTCCTTTCAGCAAGAACAAGAAAAAACCCTTGGAGGAGAGGTCAACTCCTCAAGTCAGCAAAGGAGAGCTGAGACAGGCATCAAGCAACAATTCATCGACAATAAAAGGAGAAATGAGCCACTCAAGCTCTAGATCTACAACCAGTTGCTTAAGATGGCCCCTACCAATCAGCAGAGGCTTATGTCATCCTACGACATAACAGAAGGGAAAATGACCATGAGTCATTTCATGCCAACCATGCTGCAGCCATAGTCAGCTGCAGACTATATAAGAACCAACCTTGAGGTTCTTGCCAAGGACATCCACCCTATGGACCAAATAGAACTTCACAAGAAAACAGGTGAGATGGTATATTCAACACTGGCAGATAAAACCTTATTGGCAAATAGGTTGGAAAACAACCTGAACAATACAACTGTCCAACTTGAGTTGGAGAAGGCATCCTCTCATGTCAAAGACAACAGGATCAGGTCTTTGGAGGATATAATCATAGAGCTTGGGCATGACCCAAAGGATTCAAAAGCTATACAAACGCTGCTGAAAATAAGAGATGTAGACCTTGCATCTCTAAGAAGGATGATTAAAATCCCAGCAACCCTCCACCCTCAAATAGAAGAGGTTGCCCAGCAAAGACAGGACCAGGATGTAGCAACATTGCTGGTATGACTGCACAAGCAGCGAGTGCAAACACAAGGGAAGCTGGAAGAGACAGAGGCTACACTGCAGGCAGCCCTACAGCAGAAAGGAGGTCAAACGTCTCAGCCCCCTCCAGAGATCATAAACCTTGAGGAGCCCCCACAGACTACTGCTCCTCCCATAGGGCAGACAACTCCATCAACATCAGCACCAGCACCAACCTTAGAGAAGGCTCTGAGCCTTGATATGCAGAAGTTGATGAGTGAAATCAAGATCCTAGAAGCCCAGATGACAGAGCTAAATGAAGCCAAGGAGAATTTAGCTAAGCTAAATGAAAAATATGACAAATCCAAGCAGAATGTAGCTGAAAAAGGGAGAGAAATAAAAGCTCTCAAAGAGAAGATAAAGGAGCTGGAGAAAGAGCTCACCCTTGACAAAGTGGTGGTTGAGGTCAAGACAGTTTTGTGGGCCAACATTGGCCAATCAATAACAGATCAGTGGCAGTATATTGAGACTATCCATGAGCAAATGGAGCTCATAGGCAAAGCACAGAAGGAAGTCCATAGAGAAAGGGCATCTCTAGGCAGTATGCCTGAGATAGCCAACAGAATTATCAACGTTCTTAATAACCACACAGGTCCTCGACTGGCAGCAATAGGAATCTCCAACAGAACTGAAACCATCCAGCTGATAAAGAGGGTCCTCACATTGAAAAGCCTGGTACAAACATTGGATAGAAGAAGCCAGGACATGCAAACAGAAGTCAACAGATTCATGGATAAGTTTGCAGCATTACAAGGCAGAGGTCTTCCTGGCTTGCTGAACAGCGCAGGGAGACTACTATCACATGAGAATTATGCAAAAATGTTGAACACATTTGCCACCAATCAGATCACTCAAGGATCAAGTACTTCAAAGGTAACAGGGCCAGCATCTGGGCAAAGTCTCTATGATAGAGTAGAGAACTTATTTTTTATTATGAATGAGATCAGACATTTGTTTGAAGTGCCTCCAAACTTCTACAAATACACAGAGGCAGATGAAACCTTAGATGCAATTTTGAGACATAAATTGCCTACACAAGAGTGGTGGACTAGAATGATACAGTTGTTGCTGTAAACAGGAGGCTTTCATCAAAGTTTTTTCATCAAAAAACATAAGTCATCATGTTCAGAAAATGTGATGCATACACTATGACTGGAGAAGAGTGGAATGAGCCAACTCAGCAGGAAGATTCGGCCACTAAAAGCAACACTGGCAGCTACAGTTAATAGGGCCGAGAAAGCTACAGCATGACAAAGCATAAAGACACATCATTCAGCATTAATGCAGAACGCTCAACCGACTCAGTGGCCTCCAAAGTTCAAGAAGATTTTTGACAGAATTAAAGATTATTTATTTTATATTTAGGTCAGCAATAACTTCCTTATCTGCTATTTTGTAAATTTGGTGAGCGTATTTAATTTATCAAGTGACTTAGTGGTTAGATATTTTGTAAAACTGATTGTATATATTCCCCCTCGCATAAGCTTGCAGGTGGTGGTTGTTGTTTCTTGTTAGAAGGAGAACTCGGCTGTAATTTCTGGAAGAATGATATAAAGAAAGCTTGGAGTTTACAGGAATTGGGTCTTACTGATGCATGCTGTCTTGGAACCATTGAATGCTACAGGATTCTAGTGCTATGGCTTAATATAATAAGTGTTCTCTATCTCTATCAATGTTTTATTATTTGTTTAACTCACATCTCACATATGTTGTTCTAAATCTAGGAAGAAAGAAAAAGAATAGCTCAAGATTTGTCCATGGAGACACCCTGATCTCAACCTGTCTTTACTATAAATGTTTTCTATGACTTCAGCTGTTTAATTGGAATTCTTAACTGCTCCAATAAACCCTGAATATTTCACAGTTACTATTTAGTAATTCATGTATGCTACTAAGTAGAAATTGTTGTTCAAATTGTTATCACACTGTCCGTAATTCCATTTCCCACTATTTCACTCACTAATCAAAATTTATATTAAGAATAGCCATCACAGGCACCAGGACTGTCTCAGATTTCTGACTCCATATGCCCAATGGACTAGCATCTTTCACACATTTCATGCCGCTCTCACAACAACAGTTCACAACCAAAGTCTCAAACAAAAGATTGAAACTTATAACTAGCCTAAAATCTTCACAAAACAAAGCTAAAACTTAAAGAGAGAGCCCTCTCTGATTATAGGTAGGCTAGGACCTATACTCCAAAGCTTGGTTAGTGGTTACCCCAGCCGTATTCCCTTGGGAGTCATAGGGAACAACTTGGGTGTTAACAGATACTCAGGTTGATCAATCGTTGGTGAGTTTGCAGCATTAGTTAGTGGCTAAGGAGTAGGGTAACATGTGTAATAGATTGATGAACCATGTACCTGAATAGAACTCCTAGCGAACTTATTTTTACAGTGGATGATGACCCATGTAATATGGCATATGTGTTATTTTTGTATTGGTTCCACCCCCTTAAGATTTACTAGGGAATTTATATGGATCTAACCCCCTAAGTATTTGGGTACTCAAGAGAATCCCAAATGTCCCCTATGCCTCTCCCTCCTTCTCTTTCTCTCTGCCCCTCCCTCCCTTTCATCATCTCTCTCTCACCCTCCCTTCCATCCGCTCTCATTGCTTCCCTCTCTCTCTTCCATCCTTATTGAGAAGAGCACGGAATAATGGGGAAATATGGTTGTGCCCATTCAAAAAAGGCATCCAGAGAGTCAACCCTAGTGCCCATGAGAGCAACCTAAGAAATTAACCATGTGGAAAATCTCAAAGTGTGTCATAGAAGAGGATCTTGTAGGTAGTGATTTCAAAAAGTGAGAGGAATGAGGCCATATGGATGAGAAGGGTCTTGTTGGGATTGGTAAAGTAGCGTAGAATGCTTTGAAGGACATGGAGAAGCTACTCGAAATGTCATGTGCATGTGTTGTGAAAGGTTGTGGCTACTATGATAAAGGAGAATGATGGTCACTATATTGATATAATTTATGCTATTGAGAGATTCTATGGACTAGGTGAGTTCAAGTCATGTTGAAAAGAAAAGTCAAGGTATGTATCAAGCAATATATACAAGCTGAGAGAGTGGTAATATGGATGAGAAAAAATGAAGCTGGAATTGTATAAGAGTAGGTGTAATAACTCTTGTTTTGTCTATAGTTTTGTTGTCGTTGTGTGAAGTTTGACTGTGGAGACTTGTTTTGAGAAACTTGTTGTGAGAAGAATGGTATGATATATATATATATGTGTGTGTGTGTGTGTGTGTGTGTGTGTGTGTGTGTGTGTGTGTTTGTGTGTGTAAATGTTGACACCATATTTTTTGAAGCCTAAGGCTATAGAAAGAAACTGCATCAGAATGATAAAGACTCGAAGGAATGACTAACATGTGAGTAGAGCTAGATCTGCATGTCAAAAAGTCAGATCAACATAAATATGGTAAGATCTTTTGTGGATATAGTTCAGAGCATGGTTTCATGTAAATGGACTAATAATTCATGAGTTGGATTGTCGTAATAGATGGAATTAAATTAACAAACCCTAGCCATCAATAATGTAAGGGTACATAGGAGAGTAGTGGTTGCAGTGGACCTATGAGTGTTCATATTGTTGAAGTTTTACGTGAGACTACAATGTTATAGGTTAGGTTGGAATCTTCATGGAAGAGTGAATATTATGGAAGTGTGTATCAATTCGTGGACTACAATGTCAAATAGTGAGCCAGTTTGAATGTGCAAGAGAGGGTCGAACACTGTGATCTGTGCATGTAATAAGTTAGAGTTGTGGTGTTCGATTGAATGTGGTGCAAATTGAGCATGGAATAATTCCATTGTGTAAATAATTCCCCTCTATCCTCTCCTTGTCTCTCACTCTTCCATTGCACCTCTCCCTCCTTCTCTTTCTTTCTGCCCCTCCCTCCCTTTCATCATCTCTCCCTCACCCTCCCTTCCATCCTCTCTCATTGCTTCCCTCTCTCTCTTCCATCCTTATTGAGAAGAGCACGTAATAATCAGGAAATATGGTTGTACCCATTCAAAAAAGGCATCCAGAGAGTCAACCCTAGTGCCCACAAGAGCAACCTAAGAAATTAACCATGTGGAAAATCTCAAAGTGTGTCATAGAAGAGGATCTTGTAGGTAGTGATTTCAAAAAGTGAGAGGAATGAGGCCATATGGATGAGAAGGGTCTTGTTGGGACTGGTAAAGTAGCATAGAATGCTTTGAAGGACATGGAGAAGCTACTCAAAATGTCATGTGCATGTGTTGTGAAAGGTTGTGGCTACTATGATAAAGGAGAATGATGGTCACTATATTGATAGAATTTATGCTATTGAGAAATTGTGTGGACTAGGTGAGTTCAAGTCATGTTGAAAAGAAAAGTCAAGGTATGTATCAAGCAAGATATACAAGCTGAGAGAGTGGTAATATGGATGAGAAAAAATGAAGCTGGAATTGTATAAGAGTAGGTGTAATAACTCTTGTTTTGTCTATAGTTTTGTTATCGTTGTGTGAAGTTTGACTGTGGAGACTTGTTTTGAGCAACTTGTTGTGAGAAGAATGGTATGATATATATATATATATTTGTGTAAATGTTGACACCATATTTTTTGAAGCCTAAGGCTATAGAAAGAAACTGCATCAGAATGATAAAGACTCGAAGGAATGACTAACATGTGAGTAGAGCTAGATCTGCATGTCAAAAAGTCAGATCAACATAAATATGGTAAGATCTTTTGTGGATATAGTTCAGAGCATGGTTTCATGTAAATGGAATAATAATTCATGAGTTGGATTGTCGTAATAGATGGAATTAAATTAACAAACCCTAGCCATCAATAATGTAAGGGTACATAGGAGAGTAGTGGTCGCAGTGGACCTATGAGTGTTCATATTGTTGAAGTTTTACGTGAGACTGCAATGTTATAGGCCAGGTTGGAATCTTCATGGAAGAGTGAATATTATGGAAGTGTGTATCAATTCGTGGACTACAATGTCAAACCGTGAGCCAGTTTGAATGTGCAAGAGAGGATCGAACACTGTGATATGTGCATGTAATAAGTTAGAGTTGTGGTGTTCGATTGAATGTGGTGCAAATTGAGCATGGAATAATTCCATTGTGTAAATATTTCCCCTCTATCCTCTCCTTGTCTCTCACTCTTCCATTTCGCCTCTCCCTCCTTCTCTTTCTCTCTGCCCCTCCCTCCCTTTCATCATCTCTCTCTCACCCTCCCTTCCATCCTCTCTCATTGCTTCCCTCTCTCTCTTCCATCCTTATTTTTCCCTCTCTCCTTCCCTCTATTTTCTGCCCCTCTCTCAACCTTTCCCTTTCCCTCTACCTCTCCCTCTCCCTATATCTTTCTCACTCATTATCTCTCTCCCTCCATCCCTCCCAACATATCTTTCTCTCTCTTTTATACCCATTCTCTCCCTCTCTCCCCAGCCCTCTCTCTATCTCTCCCCTCTCTCCCCTACCACACTCTCTCTCTCCATCACTACCTGCCTCTCTTCCTCTCTCTCCTCTTCCCTCACTCCCTCTCTCTCTACCCCTTCTCCATTCATCTCTCACCATCCCCCTCTCCCTCTCTTCCTCTCTCCTTCCCTCCCTCTCTCCCCTATATCCTCTTTGTGTGTCTCACTCTTCCATTTTCCCTCTCCCTCTCTCTCTCTCTCATCCTCTCTTTCTTCCTCCCTTCCATCCACTCCCCTTGCCTCCCTCTCTCTCCCACCTCCCTATTTCTCCCTCACTCCTTCCCTGTATTTCCCCCCCTCTCTACCTTTCCCTCTCCCTCTCCCTATATTTATCACTCAATCTCTCTCTCTCTCTACATCCCTCTCTCCATCTCCTTCTCTCTCTTTTAGACCCTTTCTCTCTCTCTCTCTCTTTACCTCTTCCCCTATTTCTCTACCCCTCTCCCTCCCTCTATTTGTCTTCCCCTCTCCTACTTCTCTTTTTCCCTTTCCTTCTATCTCTTCTCTCCCCCTATCTCACTCTCTCTCCCTATCTACCTCTCTCCCCTTCTCTCTCTCCCTACCTCCATACCCTCTCTCTCACACAATATCTCCCACCTCCATCTCTCACCCATCACCATACTCACTACCACTCATTCTCTCACTCCCCCGTTTTACTCTCTCTCCCCCTCCCTCCCTTTTTCTATACCTCTATCTCTATATCTCTTTCTAGGTTTCTCCATCTCTCCCTTAATCTGTCTCTCTTCCTCCCTCTTTCCCTCCCCAGTTGACTATCTCTCTCCCTCCATGTCTCCCTTCACCTCTCTCTCTCTCTTTCTCTCTCTTGATCCCTCCATTCCCATCATTCCCCTTATATCTCCCTCACTCTCCCTTTCCCTCTCTCTCCTATCTCTTTCTCCATCCCTCTTTCTCTCTCTCCCCATGTCTCTCTCTTTATCTCTCTCTATCTCACTCCTATATCTCTCTCTCTTCCTCTCCCTCTCTTATCTCTTCCTTCATCTCTCTCCCTCTCCCTCCCTCTCTCTATCTCACTCAATGCCTCCCCCCCTCTCTCTCTCAACCACCCTCTCTCCACCTCTCTCTCCCTCACCCCCCTTTCTCCCTCCCACCCATCTCCTCTCTTTATATCTCCTTATCTCTCTCTAACTCTCTCTCTTCTCTCCCTCTTCCTCTCTCTCTCCTTCCCTTTATCCCCATCTCTCTTTCTCCCCTTCCCTCACCCATTCTCCCTCCCCCTCTCTCTCCCACTCCCTCCTCCCCTCTCTCTCCCTATCTCTCTCTAACACTCTCTCTCCTCTCCTCCTCCCTCTCTCTCCTTCCCTCTCTCTCCATCCTTCTCTCTCTATCTCTCTCTCTCCTTCCCTCTCTCCCTCTCTCTCTCTCCCTCCATCTCTCTGCCCCTCCCCTCTCACTCCCTCTCTCTCCCCATCTCTTTCAATCCTCCCCCTCTCTACCTCCCTCCCACCCTCTCTCTTTCTCTCTCTCCCCTCTCCATCTCTCTCTAAATATCCCTCCCTTTCCTCTCTCTCCTCCTCCCTTCATATATCTCTCCCACACCCCCCTTTCTCTCTCTCTCTCTTTCTCACTCTATCCATCTATCTCTCAACCCCTTCATCTCTCCCTCCCTCCCTATGACACTCTCTATATGTCTCCCTTCCTCACTCTCTTCCCCCTTTTATCTCTCTCTCCCTACCTCTCCTCTATCTTCCCATCTCTCTCATTCCCTCTCTCCCACACTCTCCATATCTCTTTATCTCTCTCTCTCTCTTTCTCTCCCTCCATCCCCCTATAACCCCTTTATCTATCACACTCTCCCCCTTCCTCTCTCTCCTCACTAACACTCATTCTCTCCCGCCCTCCCCTTCTCTCTATTGTAAATTATGTCTTCTACCCATGCCCCCTCCTCTCTTCTTCCTGATCCTCTCTCTATCATTCCTCCCCCCATCTCTCCCCCCTCTCCCTCACTTTATACACCTTTCCTATGCCACCTCTCTTCTCCCTCCCTCTATACTATCTTCCTCCCTCTTCCTCTCTCCAAACTCTCAATCCACCTTGAGGCCCCACTCTACACCCATTACTTTCACTTTCTTTGTCCCGTACCCCTTCTTTCATTGGCCCACACCCCATCGTCTCACTCATTTACTTTCGCTCTTGTCTCTCTCTTTCCCTCTCTCCCACTCTTGTCCCTCCCTCCCTTTATACTCAATTTCACTCTCTTCTTCTCTTCCACCTCTCTCATTATGCTTTCCAACCCCTTCCCATGCTCTCTTTTTCTATCTCCTATAAGCAATAATTAAAGGACATGCAATATCATGTTAATATAAAATGAAATGATGTTTGAGTTACAATATGAAAAATAACTACATTGTATATGATCTCAAACAAAAGACTAATCATATATTTACATTTGGATTAAGAAAAAATAACAAAAATAACCACCTTCTAGTATAATATGTTGGAAATAACACTGAGGGGGGGGGGGGTGAATCAGTATTAGCAACTCAATAATCTTTCATTTCCATATTCTGATTCATATATGATACTTCAGTTAATGAAACTTGCGTGTATACGCAACTGTATAAAAGGCAACAAGTGTATACCCTGTAAACTTATAATTTAGTCAATTCTTCATAAGTTGATCTTTAGTCTGTGCATCAAAACCATATAAATAGTAACCAGGAGCAGTAATAACAGAATAGACAGTCACGCACATGAACACAAAATATAAGGTGGAAACCCAATGTGGGTGAAAACCAGCTGCTACAATCGTCTTTATCTTTCTTTTAATAAGAAACTTCTTTTTACAATATTTTGTACTGGTGCAGTCTTATACCAGTACGCAGGCTTCTACCTGCAGAAGGCTAAAACCTTCTGTCATTCTCCAGCTTCTCTAGAAGGGAGCTACAACCCCCTAGCTCTTGAACTAGCTGATGTACTAGTACGTAGGTGCTGACCTATAGAAGGCTACAACCTTCTCTTTTCTTCCAGGGACCACGTTTCATAAATTTTTAGATTGGATCCATCAATAACATCAATCAAACGTCAAATATATCTGCATCAACCAATCTCCTTTGTACCAACCAAAAACTGAATCAAACAATCACTTCTCTGAATGTTGTAACCAGAATACGGTAACAGTAACCAAAACCCAGAACACTGCAACATCAATCAGAAGTAGCTAAAGCATATTTTATGAGGTTTATTATACTTCAATGTGACGAACCTGCGTGCATACGCACTTGTATCAAGGCAAACCTACATATACGCACTTTTGAAACGCTGAACCAGCGTGTATACGCGCCTTTTCTATAACGAACCTGCGAACAGATCTGTAAATGATGATTTTAACCTTCACAATTATTCAGACATTAGTTATACCTAGATCATCATATTTACAGATTACGACATGCGCCAATTACTCAGATAAAAGATCAAAACCACACAAAGATACTTCTCTTCAAGCCTCAAGATCTTGACCCATTAATAGAACTTATCCTTCATCAAGTGCCCAGGTTCATCCTTGATCCAGATCCAGTTGTGCACCATAACCCAATCACCTATATACTAGATCTTGCTCTTCATTAGATATTCAATTCATGAGTGACTTTGCCTAATGATCTTCTCCTTTTATAGTCTGAGGGCTTGCTCAATACCATGGTCCAAAGTCACTTAGAATCAATACCTTGGACCAAATACCTGGGGTCAACACTTCAGACAAGATACCTTGGACTAATATCATGGATCACAATACCATGGTCCAAATACCATGGACCAAAACCAATTTTTCCAACATGTACACGCCTTTCATTTCGTGAAAGTGCGTGTGGACGCTGATATGTGCATTTTGGTCTACGAACCCGCGTGTACACGTGGCTTGGTCAATGAGAACCTGTGTATACCTTTCTTTCTTCATTCTGTGAGCCTGAACTATGATCTGTCATCTGTGAGAGTTGCCATCAAGGACAACACCTATGTCATAGGGCCAAATCTGTGTCACAATGCCAACATAATATACATATTAAATTTTAATATACATACTATATAATTGGAATATGTCAATTATATGGTTATCTAAAACATCAACCCTCTAATAAGAATGTTTATAAATATATTTAGGATAGCCTAAATAATTACTAAATCTTGATAACAACGATATAATTTGATATTTATTTTAAAGAAACATTGTATCAAAAACCTTTATTATAATATCGAAGATATCAAAATTATTATATATTATTATATAATATTATATATAATATATATATATATATATAAGAATAATTTGTAAAAGGAGGTTATAATATAAAAAAAAAAATATTACATCATGATAATGTTATAAATATTATCATGATAATATTTTTTTTCCCAGGGAAAAATTGTAACTTTCCATTAATTTTGAAAAATTACATATAGTAGATGTCGTTGGCATATGCATAACTATTGGTTATAGCCATTCAAGTAGTGTTCAAAAAATACAAGTTATGGCCAAAGCCTTTCCTAAAAAGAGTTGTACATATTCACCACGCAGGGTGTACTCGAAGTATCTAGTAAGCAGAAAAAGAGCATAAGTATATACATAAAGTAATACTGTGTATCAACTGAAGATAAACAAAAAATCAGGGCATATCCACCCTAGGATATGCCCTATCAATGTAGGGTCGGTGATAGTATTGATATTTTTCTGCACCAAACTGTTCCTGTATCATCTATAGGCCTTTGGGATGTGTCGTGGCCTCCTTGGATAGTTTGTCAACAGCCTCATTATGTTCCCTGTAAATATGTTGACAGGTGACAGAGTTAAATTGTGCCTTGAATTCCATAATTTCATCCAAGATGTTTCTAAGTGAATGTGCATGACAATTATTGATTTTATTGAACCAATTTATGATGATTTTGGAGTCTCCAAAGATCTGTAGATTAATGCAAGAATGTGCTAGTGAAAAATGTAATAGGTGCCTGAGTGTGATCAATTCTGCATAATTATTAGTTCCCTCTCCCAATCCCAGTTGAAATTTGAAGTGGTTTTGCTCAAATAGGTGTAGAATAATTGCCCCCCCCCCCACACCCTTGTGCTTGGGCGGCTCCATCAAAATATGTCCATGGTTTGGTGTGATCAATCGTCTTAGTGGTGTAGGTGTGGTTTGTGGGAGGGTGTGTTTCATCAGGAATCTCATGGTAGGCTGCAACAATTTTCGCTGCTGCATGTGGTCATTAGGCCTCTGTTCCTTTGAATATGATTTTGTTCCTAGTCAGCCAGATTGACCAACAAATGAGGAGAGGGAGGCATAGGAATTTAGAACCATTATTCATGGCAGTCTAGTTGTCCTAGGCCTCAAGGATTGTTTGTCCCTGCCAACAATCAGATTTGGAGAGTAGGTTTAATACTTATAGCCATAGTTGTGCACACATCGAGCAGTGGAGAAATAGGTGGTCGTTTGTCTCCTTAGCCTATTTACAGAGAACACATCAATGTGGACTATAGAGAGATTGGTGCATAAGGTTAACTCCAGTTGGTGTTTTGTTTCTGAGCACGTTCCACACGAAGAGTTTTGTTCTCAGTGGTGCATTGAGCTTCCAAATCAGGGAAAATTTTAAGAACCACCCTAAATTTATATGTATAATAAATGGGTTAATCCCCATGATACATAGGAAAAATGGGAGGTGATTTTATCAATAATATATTATGTATATATCATTTTTTTGGCAAATCTCTCACCAGATTATATTATCTTGTACAGTAATGGAGAATCTTTCACTGAATTATAAAATCTTGTAAGATCTTGGCAAATCTTTTACTGAATAATAAAACATTGTGAGTCTTGGC
>APFE030945505.1:0-16542 GCA_000404065.3 Pinus taeda | reverse complement strand
TATTTATTTTTTTTTTTAATTTTAACCAAGTTAAAATGTTTAACATATATTAAATTACAACATTCATTTTTACTCTTGCTGAGAGGGATCAAATATTTTTTCACTCTATGCTAGTTCGCATACCACGATATTTGATATATTTTTTCACTCTATGCTAGTTTGCATATCATGATATTTGATCCCTCTCGTGGCTTACTAGATCCAGAGTAAAGATGGATCTATGTTGGTTTAATTCCCCCCTTTAAATAGGCTACATTCCACGTGAATACCATGGGTCAATACCATGTGCCATTTTTATTTTTATTAATACTAATATTAGGGATAATAATGTTTTTTTGCATGGTATTAATAATAATCTAGCCCATAGTATTTGGCCCATAGTATTTTTCCCATAGGTTTCACCTAAATATAACGCATTTTTCGAATGTCCTTAAATATAAGGTGACTTATGGAGTAAATGTAAAAAAATGTTTTATGTATTTATCATACCTCTCGTTTATTTATATTTTATTAATTTACCATACCTATTTTACAAATATGGTATTTGGCCCATAGGATTAACTTAAATAAAACCTCTTTTTTGAGCTTTCATAAATAGAAAGAGGGTTATGGACTAAATATAAAAAGAGGTTTTATTTATTTACCATACTTCCACTTTATTTATATTTTTATTAATTTACCATACCTCTTTTATAAATATGGTATTTGGCCCATGGGATTCACTTAAATAAAACCTATTCTTGAAAATTAGGGCAAATGGAAGGTTGTAACTGCTAATTTGAAGGGCTAAACTTACCTTTTTTACCCTCTCCCTTAAAATAAGGTGGGCTAACCTCCATACCTATTTTTTTTATAAAATAAATTTGAGGTGATTTGTAAAAATGTACTATGATACAAAATATTCAACCACTAAAAATTTAAAACCCCTTAAATTCGCCAAAGAGAGAAAATTCACCCCTAAAATTTTCCATGTTCCAAATCTTGCCCCACTAGTCAAAAAGTACAAGTGGTTTGCGTGCTTTGAGAAGGTTGGGGTAGACAGATTTCGGGGAGTACTTACCATGATTAGTCGGGTTCCAGATAAGTTCATTGGGTCCTCTTTGATGTGCACATGAGCTTCTTTCAGGGAATTTATGTACCCCTCCTAGGTCTACTGCTAGTGTTCGGGGATGCCTAAGTGTGGAGTAGATAACCAAGCCTGTTCGAAGATGGAGTTGTTCTCCAAATTAGCTACCTATGAAATTACATTGATATGCCTTTGGTTGAGAAATAGGATGAGGCCTGGTGGTAATTGATACATATTCCCCCCTCTTGTCGATGGTTCCATGCCCATACAAGCTGAAGTGCCATCATTTATTCTCCATGCTAGACCCTCTTTGATGAAAGGTAGGGTATGAAAAATTGCTCTCCAAACCATAGATACCCCTGTTCGAGACCAAGAGGGTAAAAAAATCTGGTCCATGAGATGATGAGGCCAGATATATTTGTGATAGGAGACTTCAGTCTAGAGGTTTTGTGTTGTGAGCAAGATCCAACCCATCTTGGCTGCTAGTGCATGTGAAAAAACTGATAAGTCTTTTATGCCCCATCCTCCCCATTTCTTGGGGAGGGCAATGTGCTTCCATCCTACCCAACCAAAAGGTTTGCCCTATTTATATCCATTCCAAAGGAATCTGCAATAGATCTTCTGAATTTGGGCAATAATTCCTTTAGGAATCTAAGCCAACGACATCCAATAAACAGGGGTAGCCTCCAAGATAGATTCGATGAGGACTAGTTGTCCAGCTCTGGATAGGAATATGTGGTTCCGATTTGTTAGGCGCTTCTCAATTTTAATTACAAGCCAAATACAATCTGTTATTCTATAGCAACGGGGCTTGATCCAAAACCCCAGGTACTTGAGGTCATCCTCCAAATGATGATTCTGAAAAGGGAATTTCTGATGTGAAAATCTAGCTTCCAGGGGAGATGTATTAGAGAGGGTGATGGTAGACTTGGAGTGATTTGCTTCCATGTTGGTAGCAAGGGAAAATAGTGTGAGAATTTCATGGAAGGTAGATGAGTTCCTATGGCTTCCATTTAGGAATATGAGGACATCATCAACAAAAAGTAGATGAGCAAGATAGCAGTGATCACTCAATTTTAGCCCTTGCAGTCGCCCATCCCTCTTGGCTGATGCAATGAGTCTGTTGAGTCCTTCCATGACAATCAGAAAGAGAAGCAAGCAGAGTGGGCATCCTTGCTGAAGACCTCTCTCAGCATGGAAGAAATGTGAAGTAGAACCATTAATGAGAACACTGAAGGTTGCCAAGGTGATACAACACATGATCCAGTCGATGAAGGGAGGGGGGAAATCCAGGTTGGTGAGGATCATCTTAGTGTAAAGCCAGTTGACTCGGTCGAAAGCTTTAGCTAGATCGATTTTGAGAATTACCCCTTTTATCTTTTTTGTTTTGAGGGAGTGGAGGGCTTCTTGGGTAGTGCCGATTGATTTGTGGATTTGTCTATTCTGTAGAAAAGAAAATTGCTCAGAGGAGATGTGGCGGGATAGGATGGGCTTGAGCCGGTTAGTAAGAACCTTGGTAATGATTTTATATAGACAGTTACAAAGAGAGATAGGGTGAAAATCATTGAAAGATGGCAGAGAGTCAGATTTAGGGATTAGGGAAATGTAAGTGGTGTTAATGGCCTCATACATACGCCAAAAAGTCCTGCATTCCTCCACCACCTTAAGCAGGTCTTGTCCAATGATATCATAAAAGGAAAGGTAGAATTCAATTATCGAGCCATCCACCCTTGGACTCTTATCTTTTTTGAACCATTTCAGCGTACCTTCTAGTTCCACTTGAGTGACAGGGGATGTGAGCTCCTCAGCCATATCCATGTCCACAAATATGGGGAAGTGTCCTGCAATTCTGACATTTTCAGCGAGAGAGGCACTAGGAGGTGCCTTGAAGAGGTTCCTGAAATGTGAATTCCCAAGGCGGGAGAGCTGATTAAAGGTTTTCGCCATGCCCCCATCTTCCATGGGAATATTCCAGAAAGTATTAGTGACTTTCCTTCCCTTGGAAAAGTTTTGGAAGAACTTGGTGTTCTCATCTCCTTCTTTTAACCAGACAACTCGACTCCAGAGCCCCCAGGTTTCTTCCCTCTCCTTCAAAATTTTTGATCTCTAGTTTTCCAAATTTATAAGATGAGTCTTAGCTTTTGCATATGTAAATCCTCGGCCCTGGTCATCCAGAAGAGTGGCCAATGTCTGTTCAATTTCTCCAAGGGTTTGGTCGTCCCTCTTAGATTTTTCCTTAGCCCAATTAATGGAGTCTTTTCAGTCTAGTGAGGTTGGAACATAATCCTTCTGCCAGATATCTCCCCATGGATGGAGGAGGTGATAACCAAAAATTAGTGACCAGCTGTATGTAAAATGGGTTTGCTAGCTAGGTGGAGTTGAATTTATACGGTGCCCTTGGTTTTTGGGAGGGCCTAGTAATCTCCATATAAATGGGGGAATGGTCCGATATACCTCTTGAAGCCACCCATTTTCTACAGAGGGAAATTTTTTGTATCAGAGAGTCCTTAATGAGAAATCAATCCTGGCCAAAGCGACCTCACCCACTCTTCGGTTCCGCCAAGTGGGGAGAGGTTTTATCATTGGGATATCCATTAGATGGTGTTGTTCAAGCAGTAGATCCATAGTATATGTAAGAAAATCCACTTGTGCATTTGTCCCCCAAGATTCCCCAAATCCTATGGAGAATTTCAAGTCACCGCCTAATACGAGATTATCCGGGGTAATGAGGGATAGATTGAGGGGGTGGTTCTAGAAGGCCTCTCTGTTATGACATGGGCCATATACATTGATTAAGTGAAGATCCATCCCTAGTTCAGATGAAAAGATTTCCATGCCAATAAAACCAACTCCACCCTAGGAGGCCTTGATGTTTATAGTATGGGGGTTATATCCCAAGTTCAGTCCTCCTGATCGCCCTATGACATCAAGGGATTGAAAGATCCATCCCGGCTTCAAAGAGTAGAGAGTGCGGGAGGTAAGGTCAGCCACTTCCAAAGTTTCTTATAGGAATATGATGTCAACAGTCTCAGATTCAAAAAGTCGTATGAGGACTATCCTTTTGGACGAACTAGCCAGGCCCCTACAATTAAAGGAGAGCCACTTCATGGGGGTGGGTTAGAGTGGGTGTTCATAGCTCTAAGAACCCGGTCAAGTGATGATTTGTCTGCTTGAGGTCACTTCTGCCCTGACTATAAGGATGTCTTTAGATAAATGAGATTTACGACCTCTGTTGGATTTGGGGGGTAGGGAAAAGGGGGTCAGACCTAAACCAGAGGATGTAGAGTAGTCCTCAGAGAGGGGGAGGCAAGGTCTGAGGTTGTAGGGGTGTGGGATCAGAGTGGGAATTAGGTATACTAATGGGGGAGGGAAGGGGATCAAGAGGGAAGGATGGGGGAGTGGTCGAGAGGACCGTCCAGTGTGCGTCGAGGGGGAAGGGGATGGTGGAGGGAGTGAAAACTTGGACCGATGTAGACGTAGAGTGCATATGCAGTGCAATACATGCAGGAGAAAAAGAAAATACAAAGTTGAGGAGAGGAGGAGTACCCGAGGAAAGAGAAGCCTCAACAACAGCCCTTGATTGGGTCATCGATAGGGAGGGAGGACAAGGAGCACTTGTAGTCGGTCGGTGAGTTGGAGACCCCTTCCTGTTCATTGTTCTGGCAGCCTGAGGAGTCGACCCTGGGATGGATGTAGGAGCCTTTGTAGTCTCACCTTCTGGTCCCTGTGGAGAGTCCGAGTCCCTTGGCACCAATGGGCATTCCTTGAATAAAAACCCCACTTTGTGGCACCTGCGACATTTGAAAGGGACTCCTTCGTAGTCCAGGTTTTGTATCCTGGTGAAATTCTTCCATTACAGGGTGAATTTCTCTTCTAGTCCTTCTCTCGTGTCAAGGTTTACCAGAATGGAAGCCAAAGATCTGTTCCTGGATTGGATATAAGACCTATCGTAGTCCAGATAGGTTCCTAGTGCATTCCCGATTCGAAAAAACACATCTTCGGACCAATACTGTAGGGGGAGTCTAGGTAACCTAACCCATAATGGCCCAGCCCCAATCTGTTCTCTTTCAAGGCCGAAGAGTAGGCTCCAATGCTTTAGCATAACCGGGGCCATTTCGATGTGCTAGTATCTTGCTAGTGCCCAGTTGGTGTATTCCTCTTGCAAGAAATAGAGTGCAAACTAGTCGTGAGGTAGAGTCTTCACTTCAAGTAGGTCTTTGAAAATGTTGCTCCAAATCTCCTTGACCTATAGGTTAAGTCTCTCTACGGAGTAGGCACAACCTCTAACCCTACCCACCAGGACCTTGCCAGTTGTAGTGACAACCTCTCCCATGTTCAAACCTTCCCTGAATATGAGGGTGAGTTCCTTCCCCAAGGCCTTCACACACTTAACCTTTCGCTTACCCAGTTTGGGCGTGGTCGGGTGATCTTGTAGAGGGTCTGGAGATCCTTGATTCTCTTGATAGTGATTCTGCGCAGAGTGTCGGACCTTGATGAACAAGGTCTCGTAACAACCGATGGGATTGTCAAGGAAGAAATCGCTGCAATGGAGGAGGGAATGCTAGGATTAGATATAATCTGCTTGGGCAAGGTAGTTTGGTCAGCCCTAGGTGAGGGTGTGATGTGCGATGAGCGCAAAAGATCTCCAGAGGGTGAGGGTTCAAAGGGCAGGGATGATGGAGAGCAAGCAACGAGTAGATGGAGGGTCGCTAGCGAGAGCGGTGGGCAGTCTAGCTCCTAAGAGTTAATGGAGAGGGCAGCGAAGGGGAGTTTCGATGCAAACTACCCTCGCAAAGTAACGACAGGAGGAGAGATGGAGAAAAACGGAAAAAACGAATCTTGGAGATTAGTTATAGCTGACATAGGGTTAAGGCTTCTAAATATAGGGATATCAGGGTTAGGGTCAATGGAATAATCCACCTCCTCTAATACCATATCCTCCATGCTGCAAAAAACCCAGGGATAACTGAAAACGGCCATGTCAACAAGAGGCACAGAGGGTAGCCAACAAGTAGCGGAGAATGACAACTTGTCTGCAGAGATCCAATGGTTACAGAGGGTAAGGGAAACGCTCAACCGTATCCATTGCTCAGAATGGTCGCCATCCATTATAATGATAATGTTATAATAATATTATAATAATAATAAAGTTATGATTAAATTAATTATGCCGTAAGGAGTTCCCCTATCAGAAGAAGTCCCTCCCACGCCACCTATGCTTTTTTGGGACATTGATTTTAGTGTTAGCCAAATAAATTAACCTCTGGCATCATATTGAAGAAGACCGACATTGTCAATTCGGTAGGAGCCTCTTCCTTACATTTGGGAGTGCCTTATTGTTCGTGGCGCTGCAGGAAGACAGGAAGACTGCAGGACGACGATAAGAGTCTCTGGATTATAGCCGTGGGATTACAACCGTGAGCGTGAGAATAAAAATTCCATGTAGATTGAATTAAACATCGATAATAGTTCTTAGGTTCTCATCGATTAAGGAAAAACAAAGAAGCATTTAATTCAAATCTGATCTATAAGATACATACCAACACATATGAAAAACAACCAATGGGTATCATTCCAAATTGGGCGATGTTGGAGTCTATCATAAAGGCGCCAAGCAAGGTTACAAGGCTCATCATGCAAGGAAACAAAATTACAGATCATGGAAAATGCATTTGGAAATTCGGAAACGCAATTGTTCAGCCATCATTTGAAGGCAATGCAGGGAGGTTAGAAGCCGCCTTTTTCTTTTTGAAGAAAAAGCCTCGATTCCCCTATTTCTTGAAAATATTTTTGTTTCTCATCTTTAGACTTCAATGAACTACAATCGACAGCAGAGGCCATATAAGCTAATGATTTCACATGCTTACAAGTCTTCTTCAAGGAAAGGCTTCTTACATTTCCGCTCATTAGTAGGGTTGATTTAGCGCAGCATGAAAGGATTTTTCATGACATTACTCCTCAGGGAAATATAACAGAGAAACCATATATTTTTACTGTGTAGTGATTTACAATAGAGATTTAGTTAATTTGCTGGAAATAGTAAGCCAAGTAATTTACATTATCGTTTTAGATAACTTGTTGGAAATGATTAAGCCAAGTGTTGGTTCTAAATTGTGTGTGTAATATTGTAATTATTAAAGAAAATTTATGTATTGATTGTATAATACTTTTACAAATATGCTATATGCCGAGAACTGTAACCCTTGAAATAATAGACAATATGGGGGAGGGGTCTCTTTTTTTGAAGGGAGGTTCAAGTAATGAAACCGGGAAAAAAAATTGTTTCTGAAGCAATCATAATAAAAGATGACACACTGGAAGCAGAACAAAAACTAGTCCCATATCACCTACAAGAAAGTATGCCTATGCTAGAGAAGATTGACCAGAACAAGATTGGAGGCCTAGAACTTCTTTGCCCAAACCTGTTTCCGTGACTCAATGAGGTGGTATTTTTCATGGCTACAACTCGCGGAACCTCCATCGAGTCATTGAAATAGATAAAGATTAGGCCAGTAGGTAATAGGAAGGGAAACAAACCTTATGGTCGAGAGGGTTAACCATGAACCCCAACGAGGTTATCACTTCTTCAAATCATAACTGTTGTTACAAAGATAACTCAATAAAAAAAATAATACCTTGAATGTGAAATATTATATGAATGCAGTAAGAGTTGATTGATTATAACTAGTTCTGAAAATTTTTATGTTATGCATAGGGGAAAAACCCTTGTTAGGAACTGAATACATTCAACAAGGTATCAAGAATTTAAAGCATAAAATTCTATAAGCATATATATATACATAAAGCATTCAACGAAATACCATAAACCCACAGGAAAAGATAGTGGAAACTAGTTTCATAGTTAACAAGTAGGAAACCCTCTTATGGGTCAAAATTGCCAAGACGCTCTACATTTGTCTTCAGTAACAGTTCAGAAAACTTTTTGTAGTTCAACAAAACTCACAAAAAGGAAACCCACAATTCTTAATCTATAAAATACCTGGTTGCAAGCAAATCAACACCTGTTTATAGTCAGGATATAGTTACAGTAGTGCTACTGATGCCCAAATTTCCTGACGAGCAACACCTGTCACATAAAAAACAAATTGGGGTGAGAATAGTAAGGAAACTAAATGAATGGATAAGCTGTAATTTAAAGAGCAGGAACAAAATTGTAAGTAGTTCACCGCGTGTACTAGGAAACTAGGAAACTATGTCATTTTCACTTGGAAACTGGGTAGGTTACCTTCTATTAATCCCGATGTCGAAAATTGTGAAACAAAGTGAGAACACCGGTCAAGTAAAAGCAAAAGTAGTAAGGTAAGAGAATTAGGACCGATTCAGAGATTACCTGGAAGTGTTGTTTTTTTGGAAGGAAAGCGTACAAGATGGGTTCATAGAAGCTTCCAGTAAATGAAAAAACCAGAGACCAGTCACCTTTATGATCCTTGCAAACCAATCGAGGGTTTGGAGAGAACCCAGAAAAATAAACCCTAGCTGGAATTGCCAATGGTAAAGATTGAGACCTGTCTAACTAGATGGGCGAAAGAACATGTGTTAGTTCACCTGGTTAATGTGGGGAAATGACAAAACAATGGAGTTACCGACGCCAAGTTGCAGAGCTCGGCCATGAGGAGTAGTGGAGAGCAAATGAGCCAAATTGAGGGCACGACTTCTCGAGTTTGATACCCTAACCGATTGTAGAAGAAGGTGGAACGTTGGATTAGCTCCGGAAAAGACAACTGTTCAGATGTACCCAGTTATCCACCATGATGACCGACAAATGTCACCCACACTTCCTTCGCGAACCTTCAAGCAAACCTTATGGTGCATAGTTAAGATGCAATGTTTATTGGAGCATGATAGATATAAAAACAAAATTACAATCATACAAAAATAAAATAAAGAGCCAAATTCTACCTCGGTCATCATTCCAATTGAAATTGAGGGTTGAACTTTACCCACTCATCATTAGAAATGAAATTAAGATTTGATATTTTTCCGAACTTGTTGTACAATTGAAATTCAGGGCTCAACTCTTTCCCAGTCGTCATTCCGAGTAAATTTTAGGGCTAAAATTCCTCCCAACAGTTTATTTGATTGAAATTTATGGTCAATCTCAACTAATGAGCTTATTGAAGTGAGTTTTATCAAGGATGTAATGAGAAAAACAACATGTGCCAAAGAACGTGGATCTTCTGTAGCAATTTTAATGAGGCAATGAAGAATAACACATACCTTCATAAGTTCTAAATATGTAGTGTTATAGATATTTGTTTTTTCTGTTATGGCTATATAAGTAAAAACTAATAACCATCCATACTAAACTAGAACACACAATATTCCTCATATTTTCTAGAAAAGGGCTTATCCAAACAAATACAAAGAGTTACACACTACATAACAGAAAAAACCCTTTAGGCTTCAGAACCAAGTTTTGTTAGAGATAATGGAGAATATCTTAGAATAGTGAGTTGGTTCATGAGACCTCGGGATAGGAATTAGTTTCTATTTCTTAGGTTATGTTTCTAACTTCCCTAAAACTATGATTACTATATAATGTGTGATGTACATGGACAATGTAGAGCGTTCTGCAGAGCCAGACTCTCCTGGTTCAGACTCTATTTCATAGAGCTGACCAGTGGGTTTCATTTTATTTAATACAAAACATTGCATTTTAACATGGTATCAGAGCATCAGGGCTGAGGAACCTGTACGCTAAGTGGAGGATTGGAAAGGCGCGATTGAGGTGAAATCATCGCGTGGATTGGAGGGCTAATCACGTCGATCCCACTATAGCAATTATACATGTTTTTATTTTGTCGATCGTCACAGATTTGGAGTGTACAGTCGTGAAGACCTTCGCGAGTCTGTGGTGCTAACTCGCGCCGACTGTGCAAACAAGAGAGGGACTACGTGGAGGCCGAGAGAAGGTTGCGTCCTAGCAGTGGCTATCGATAGAAGGCTGCCTGGAGGCCGAGGTCTGTCGAGGAGGCCGTGGTAGAGGTCGTGAAGGAAGCCACGGTGATCTGCATATGTGTTGCGAGATCAAACAGTATTGGAGATCAACGTTTTCTATCTTTGACACAGATCTGGGGTAAATCTGACATTTTTTTACTTGTCAAATTTTTTAATTTCCAAGATGAATAATCAAATGTTTGAAGCATTCTTGAATGAGCATAACAAGCTCGATGGATCCAATTATGCAAATTGGAAATTCAAGATGCAGACTTTACTAGAAGTGTATAGTGCTTGGACGATTGCAAATGGGGATGAGCAGAAGCCAACAGCTATATCAACATCAGTCCTAGACTGGGAGAAGCGAGAAGGTAGAGAAAGGATGTTGTTGAAGATGTCAGTGAAAGACTACATCATACCACATATAAGAGAATGTAAATCAACAAGCGAAATTTGGGGAATTTTGAAGGATTTGTATGAGATCAGGAATACAAATTACCTTCTATTCTTGAAGATCAAGATCTCATCCCTGAAGATGGAAGAGAATGAAACAGTTGCTGCCTTCATAGCAAGGATCAAGGATCTGAAGAACAAATTGTCAGACATTGGTGATACAGTTGCAGATACAGATCTAGTAACCATTACCGTGAATGGTGTGACCGATGACTGCCAAATGTTCATCACTGCCAAATGTTCATCACAGGAATACTAATGCAAGAAGAAGAAAGAAGATCGACTCTGAAGACCCAGAGTGTCGATCTTGCATTGATGGCGAAAAAGAAATTCCTAAAAGGAAAAGGAAATCCACAACAACAAAACGGAGGAAGCTCACAGAAAAGACCAAATTCGACCCAAGGTATGAATCTGAATAAAAACAAATATGTAATTAAATGGTTTTATTGTGGACAACTTGGTCATATAGCTAAGGAGTGCAGGAAGAAGATATATCATGAACAACAATAGAGGCAGAAATGACATACCGGTCATCTCACGAATGATAAACATGAGAAGAACTTCAGATTGTTCATGGTAGATTTTGATGAGAATGTTGATGCAGACGTCTAGTATGTAGATTCAGGAGCATCAACACATATGACAAGGAATAAGCAATGGTTCGAAGATTGTAAAGAAATCAACGACGAAGCTCAGATCTACCTAGGTGATGATAGAAGTCATCGGATCAAAGGATGTGGAAATTTTTTTGTCATTTTACCTAATGGTATTGTAAGACAAATTCATAATGTCATGTATGTACCTAGTGTAACAAAGAACTTGATTTTTGTATCCATGATTACATATCAAGATCTTAAAGTTGAAATTTTTAAATCTAACTGTTATATTAAAGATCTGTTAGATGGCATGAAGACTATTGCTATAGGAATTTGAACAGGAGGTATGTACAAGTTGAATGTAAGACCATCACCAGTTCAAGCTTTATTAGCAGCGGGTTTGACTGCAGAAGAGTTGTGGCATCAAAGATTTGGTCATATCAACTACAATGATTTGCTGTTACTTCAGAAAAAGGAAATGGTATGATATCTTCCTATGTTAAAACAAGTGCATAATGATTGTGATTCCTATACATTAGGAAAGATGCATAGAGAATAATTCCCTGTTCGAGTAGAGAAGAAACAAAGAGATATACTTGAATTAGTGCACACGGATCTTTGTGGACCCATACAAACAAAGTCATTAGGAGGTGCACTGTATTTTTTACTATTTATTGATGACTGCACAAAGTTTTCTTGGGTATATTTTTTGAGTAAGAAGAGTCACACATTTTAATACTTTAAGCAGTTCAGAAACATGATTCAAAGCAGATAGGGAAGCATATTAAAATTCTCCGCTTCGATCAAGGGGGAGAATACAGGAAGGATGAGGTTATCAAGTATTGTAAAGACCATGGGATATGACAACAATTCACAGTACCCCATACTCCTAAGCAGAATGGAGTAACGGAAAGAAAGAACAGAACATCGGTGGAATGTGCTAGGAGCATGTTGAAAGGTAAGAATCTTTCGAATAGTTTTTGGGTTGAAGCATTGAATACTGCAGTTTATTTAAAAATTAGGAGTCCTACAAAGAGTCTTGAGTTTAAAACCCCTTATGAAGCATTATATGGATTCAAGCCTGCAGTAAAACATTTAAGGGTGTTTGGGTCTAATGCATTTGCCCATATTCCAAAGGAAGACAAAAGAAAACTAGATTCAAAAGCCATCAGATGTACCTTTATAGGGTATTGTTCACAATATAAAGCTTATAGATTATTTAATCCCTCTACTCATAAAAATTTTGTTAGTAGAGATGTCTATTCCATGAGCAGGATCATGAAGAATCTAATAAGCACAATGAGGAATGGGATATTCCGTTCTTGGTGGAAGAAGAAAGCGAAGAAACATGAAACAATTAGGATCAATAGAGAAAGGTAGAAGATGAGCAGCAACAGATACATCAACAACAACAACAGATACAACAGCAGCAGCAGCAGGAAGGTAAAGAAAATTATGACCATACAAGGTTTGAAGCTACCCAACCACTCAAGAGATCAGGTAGGAAAGCTCAATTGCCTGCAAGATATAGGGAAAATGCTTTTATAACTAGTATGATGAATGTTGTTGAACCTTCTAGTTATAAGGAAGCAAATGAATGTAGTGAATGGAAAAAAACTATGGAACATGAATATGAATCTATAATCAGGAACAACACTTGGGAGCTAGTTGAACTTCCTAAAGGGAAACAAACCATAGGTTGTAAATGGTTGTATAAATCCAAGATTAATGCAGATGGAACCATAGATAAATTAAAATAGATTGGTAGCAAAGGGGTATTCACAAGAAAAAGGCATTGACTATGAAGAAACCTTTGCCCCCATAGCTAAACTAAATACCATTAGAATGTTGATTGCTTTAGCTACTAAGAAACATTGGATGATTCACCAACTAGATGTAAAGTCTGTATTTTTAAATGGAGAATTGAAAGAGGAGGTTTATTTAGAGCAACCTCAGGGGTTTGTCTAGAAAGGGAAAGAACATTTAGTTTGTAGATTAAAGAAAGCTCTTTATGGACTAAAGCAAGCACCCAGGTCCTGGTATGAAAATATTGATTCATTTTTTCTGCAACTTGGCTACAACAGAAGTAAAAATGACCCTAATCCGTATACCATGCAAGATGAACAAGGGCACATAGTGTTGATTTCTTTATATGTAGATGATTTAATTATTATAGGTGATGCTACTTCTGTAATCAAAGAAATCAAGAAACAAATGTCACAAGTGTTCGAAATGAAAGACCTTGGTGAATTAAGATACTGTTTGGGTCTTGAGATCTTGAGAGATTCAGGACAAACATTTCTGTCTCAGGGTAAGCATGTCAAAGGTCTACTAGAAAGATTCAGGATGGATCAATGTAAGCCTGCAGCAGTACCACTACAACAGAACATCAAAATGCAGAGTGAGGATGGCTCTAAAGAGGCAGATGTGACACTTTACAGACAACTTATTGGGAGCCTAATCTACCTGACCACTACTAGACCAGATTTGGCTTATGTAGTCAGTGTGCTAAGTCAATACATGTCCAAGCCACTTGAGAGTCATTGGAATGCAGCGAAATGTGTTTTGAGGTATCTACAAGGTACTGTAGACTATGGTATTATTTATACTTATTCCTCTAATGTTAGATTGACAGGCTTTACAGATTCAGACTGGGCTGGAAATGTAGACAACCGCAGATCCATAACAGGATATGCATTTAGCATTGGATCTGGGGTGATTACATGGAGTAGCAAGAAATAGAACACGGTTTCCTTGTCTTCAGTGGAAGCAAAGTATCAAGCCATGTGCGTAGCAACGTGTGAGGCAGTTTAGTTGCGAAGACTTCTCTAGGATGTCGGGGAAGAACAGAAAGATGCAACAACAATCAGATGCGACAATCAGAGTTCAATCAAACTTGCTAATAATCCGGTGTTTCACAAAAACACTAAACACATTGATACACAGTTCCACTTTGTCAGGGAGAAAGTGCAATCAAAAGAAATCCATTTGGTATATTGTAATACATGTGATAATGTTGCAAACATTTTCACTAAGCCTCTTGGAAAAATCAAGTTTGAAATGTGTAGGGAGATGTTAGGCATATTTGTGAACCCCTTCTTCATTAAGGGGGAGTGTTATAGATAATGGAGAATATCTTAGAATAGTGACTTGGTTCACAAGACCTCAGGATAGGAATTAGTTTCTATTTGTTAGGTTATGGTTCTAACTTCCCTAAATCTATGATTACTATATAATGTGTGATGTACATGAACAATGTAGAGCATTCTGCAGAGCCAAAGTCTCTTGGTTCATGCTCTCTCTCATAGAGCTGACCAATGGTTTTCATTCTATTTAATACAAAGCATTGCAGTTTTAACACTTCCTAGTTAGATGGCTCGATAACATTTAAGGTTTTGTAGTGATTGTTATCTAAGTTATTTTATGAATATTATATATACAAATAAATAATTACACATGTTTGCAAAACATACAAGTAAATTGACTCTAAATTATTTTATTTTATCTATGATTCCGAGAACCTGCCCCACTTACAAAATTATTAATCAAATATTAAAAACAATATTACTTTATTTATAGAATTTGAAAGAATTTATCTAAAAAATTAATATTTGACTTTTTAAATAAATTAATCTTAATTTTTTTAAAATTTCAACCATTAATATATTTTGAAAATTCAGCCCAAATTCCGCTCAATAAATTTATTTATAATTATACTTTAAAAATAAAAATATATAAAAGAAATCCAGTTAAAAATAATAATATTATAAGTATTAAATTATTTATAATTGGTTTTAGGTTTAAAAAATATCTTTAAATAAAATATAATATAATTTGTTTTAAAAAAATAAATAGAGCTATTTTTTTTACATTACCATATTTTAATTGTCAAATTAATAATGGATATCTATGGCTTGATATTATTTGCAAATGTAAACTGACTCATTATTGTTATTCAAGGAAAACAAACCATCTAAAATTACAAGTTAATAGTTTCTACTTAAAATTACTTTTTAATGGTCTATAAAAAAATCCCTCTCAATCTTCCATTAACCTATTTCCTTAAATAAACAAAAACCAACACTTAACCAAATTCAATATAATAACTATCTTAAAAACAAAACAATAACACCCCTCACATACAGTTTTAGAACATAATATAATATAATAGCGATCTTTAAAAAATAAAAACAAAAACACGCGCCAGATAATCATACAATACAATTACAATTAATTGAGGTGAAAACAAAAAAACAAACCTACTTCATATAAAAAGTTAATTTAAAAAAGCACAAAATAAAACCCTTAAAATATATTACAGATCCTTCTCATTGAGTTTCCATTCAGAACCCGTCAATCTTTTGGAAACATTCCATTCAACCATATTTATCACCTGTGATCCCTATCAGTACCAAAACGGAAGGTTTTTCTTTTATGACAATGCCATTATGATTTCTTTGCAAACTTGTGAAACCTTTGTGTCCTTATCCACCATCATAATCCATCCCCCTGGCACATCGTCCACTGCCAGATCGCCCCACCGGAAGCGTAAGCGACGAGATACACAGATGTTGTTATACCCTTTGTCAGCACTGAACAGATTACACTCTTCCGTCCACATTAATATGTGAAAGTATAATTCACCACCGCCGCCGGATCTGGGGGGTTCAACTACCATTTTGAATTCATCAACTGACACACCATCATCACTCGCTTCAAATCTTACATCGAAGTAAGTATAATAGTACCCGTCGGAAGGGCGAACGGTGAGAAAGCACATCAACGTAGCACCGTACGACTGGAATTCTTCTATCTTCGTATGAAACTCAGATGAATATCCAGCAAAGTCAACATCCACCACTCTGAGGTTAAATTTCCCCGCAATGGAATGTATTCCTCGCATGACCTGCACAAATTTCAGAAGTTTATTTCAATTGATAAATTATACAATTCAATGTATTGATTTATTGCTTGAAAGATCAACTCTGCTCTCGGAAAATTAAACACCTCATTAAGACGAGGGTAAGCTGGCATTGACTTCCCTACTGTTCCACTCAAGAAGGCCGTTGATAGATTTTCATGAGAAGTCGATGCCTGCACACATTTCCCAAATCCGTTTACCACAACTATAATGTAGTCTCGTTAAACTGGCCACGACAGTAAATAAAGAGGAAAAATAAGATTACACATCCACTGATAAGCAGAAAACGCCTAACCATGAATTAAACGTTGTGTAATACTAACCAAAAAATTGCAAATATCATTCCAGATAGCACGAGTCTCTGTTGAAAGGCGGAGATATTTCAACTGATCCCGTTGACTCAGTCCCTGTATGCTCTTCAGCTCCCAACACGCCTCCGCTTGAATCTCTTCCAACGATGTCAGACCTTCAACATTCAAGGTTTCCAACACAGAGCATCGATTTGCCTTGAGGACTTTGAGGTCTACCAGATTTGAAAGGTTTGTTAT
>APFE030945504.1:85164-117351 GCA_000404065.3 Pinus taeda | reverse complement strand
AAGAAGAGGACAATTACAATAAAAGGAAAATAAAAACAAAATAAAAAACAACAAGCCTATACTTTTCTGCCCTTCTTCTTCTCCACCCTTCACCAACCCTCAGAGTTGGGAGAGGTTACAATGATGGCCTGTTGGTTATCATGTGTGTTCAATGGAATTTCTTTGTCATATTTTGATCCTTCATATCTATGAGTTCTTTTTATGCCACTAACTTCCAACTGCGGTTCTTGATGCTGTTTTATATTTTTTGGCCCTAGGTGAGAGTCTAGAATATTTACATCCTGTGTACAATTCTGTTCCATATTTATATCAGGTTTTGTTTGGTTCTCTGTATGTTTGTCTGTATATCCTCTTCTTCCATCAGATCTTTATGCTACCACCCTTTGGGCTTTTTTTGTTGTTTCTTGTTTCCTTTGGGATCCTTTCTGGCCAGTGGGCAGGCATATTGGAGGTGTCCTATTTGCATACAGTTGCAGCATCTGAATGCAATGTTCTCATAGTCAAGGGGTTGAGTCCTCAGAGTGTTGTTATAGTTCAATGTAATGTGATCACGCAATCCCTAACTCAGGTCCACTTCTACGCAAATTCTGGCGAAAGAGAAGATTCCTCTGCTAACTCTATCTTCATCGATTTTTAGGAATTTCCCCAAGGAATTTCCAATCGCTGATAAGACTATGTGATGCCATAAGTGTAGAGGGAGGTTATGATGCCTCACCCAAACAGGCATTGTTAAAATTTTCATAGTATTTGCATCAAATTCAGCGAACCAGGGAGTAAGAAAAAGGCCAACATTGCCCCAAAACCAAGGCCCCTGATTGATAATAATATCTCGTTCTTGTTCTGTGTGGAAACCCACAATGAAAAATCCTTTTGAACATAGGTGTATATCATAGTCAGGTGTCCAGGAGGAGTAAATCCATTGATGTAGATCATCGGATTTTGGCCAGAATCCATTAAATCTACAAATGATAGCATTTTTGGAGAGTTCAATGTGTAGATGAATTACCTCTGACAGAGTTACTTGGAGCATTAGGGATTCCAGTTTTTGTTCCACTATATAGGGACCTAGTAGCTCTAGTGTTGTTGTTGATTTGTGTTTTATTTTTTCATTCCCCTTGACTGCGTCTCGAAAGGAGCCTACAGTCTTTGAGCTGGATTCATTGCATCCTCCAGGCAGACTCAGATTAAGAAAAATGGTTGAATAATTGTTGATCCAATATTTCTGTAGTGTGTGTAGATCCTGTAGACAACGACTTGTGCATATCAGGTTTTGGCGTTTTGTGGATATTCCAAATTGGTTCTGTATTTCCTTCTTTAATTCTTGTATGTTTAGCCCTCTGCTGAGCCTCATGCAATGGTGGCTACCCCCTATCAATTTGATGAAGATTTGTATCAGTTCTTCACCTAGGCAGTATGATTATGCCATTTTGTAGGGAAACTCCAGTGGTTTGGTCATTTTGTATAAGAAAGCCATCGCACCACTGTTATTTGTATTTTGTCCGCCCCATAAAACCTCCAAATCCGGTTTATAAGGGTCATTTTTTGAGTACTCTGTCACTGCACCCAGGTTTCTTGGGTCCTCTGTAGACGGCCTCCTAACATTTGTACAGGGCTTCTCCTGTCCAGATGTGAATGAGGATGCAGCGAGTCCCTCGTCTCGTTTCCACGCACACTTAGGCCTATGGGGGGCAGTTCTGTTGCCAGGGCAGGTCACAGGCCATACAGGTCGTGGTATGTCGACTTTGTTGTTAGGCGGGCCATAAACCCTAGCTACCGCCTCACTGATCAACAGTTGCAAGATTGATCATGATTCATGCCCGATAATTGAGATCTGGTGGCTATTGACCCGACCGAGAAGTCCAAGGTCTTGCTGGTAAGATTTTAGTGAAACAAACCCTATTTGCGAAATCGAAAACTGCAGTATTACCTCTATTGGGTGCGATTCTTTGTTCAGGTTATGGGGGCCACCTACCTGCCTGCAAATACCCTCAACCAAACTATAGTGAGCCAAGGGGAAGGTCCCTGCAAGCAGCTGAAAAAAGGTCGCCATTGTTGGTTGCAGAGCTCCGTTCCCGCCTCTTCCCTCAATCAAAATTTTGGTTTAAATCTCCAAATCTAAATCATGTTGCATATGCCATCGAAGCCCACCAACCAAAGTCACAAAACCAAACCCAACCCATCAAAGTGTCAAGTCGAGGGAAAAGTAGAGAATAGCCATACACTACGCATAGTTTTGTTATTGGTTACACTGTGAAATCATTTATATTGCAACGTCACAATGAAATATCAATTTTGCATATTAGATTGATATGTCAATGTTTTTTGTTTATTAAGGAATGTATTAAAGTCTTCTCATGATTGTTAGTGTCAATTAATGTCTGGAAATATATATACATTATTTTACATTATTATGAATGTAATGTTATTAATGTATTTACTCCTGAAAAAAATGTTATTAATGTATTATTACAAAACTAAAATGATATTAAAATAGTTGCGGTTATATAAGAATTAACGAAACATAAGTGGGCTATAATAAACCCAATAAACATATATAATCAGAATCAATATATATAAATTAAGAATCATATAACCACAAACAAAACAAAATTTATATTATATTAACGTCTACTCTATTCAAATACTACATTATAGTATATTAAGATATTATATTAATATAGAGTATAAAAATATATCAAAAATATCTTTAATACTTTAATTAGGCCGATAGGCCTTTCCTATGCATGAACTTTTCGTCAACACTTTTACTCTGAGTCGTTTGATCAGATAACACATTTTCAACGGTGGATGTGAACCAGAATATACAGATGGCGTGGAGGGTACGGCTCTCATATATTCTAAATATAATAGAATAGATATTAGATAAAAATCAGATGGGCGTGGAGGGTACGGCTCTCATATATTCTAAATATAATAGAATAGATATTAGATAAAAATCAGATGGCGTGGAGGGTACGGCTCTCATATATTCTATTATATTTAGAAAGATAATATATGAATTTGTACAGAGGGTACGGCTCTGTCTGTATCTTTCTAAATATATTATTCATGCCGGTGACAACTAACCATTTAGCAGTGCCATTCTCCTATAAAATTAGGATTCCTTAAGCTTTAACTCCATGCTTTTTATTATACCTTGCTGTGTTAACTAGACCTGCGTATCATTCCGTCTTTTCTCAGTATCAATGTGTGCCGCCATTAATGGCCTGATAAGTGACTGCAGCAGCAAGCAATTAATTGCTGGTGCCTTTTCAATTCCGGAGTCGGCTCACTGATTTTACTGGTAATCTATTGATTTTTATTTCCCTTTCACACGTTAATGCAAAGGCACCGTTGCCCAATATCAGGCATATTCAAGCATGCAATTAAATTAAAGATCGCAGTGGATATTTTATAGTCAACAAAGAATATGAACATTAATGGAGTTAGTTAGGGTTGCTGTTTTGATTTGTGATGAATTTCATGTGAATATTAACAGGATTCATTAGGGTTTTCTGCGTTTAATTGGTGATGATGCAGGTGTTTTTGTCATGGCTGTGTAAGGTGCCCACTGCAAATTGAAACTCATAGTTCATTCAGCATTCTGTTTTATTTAGTGCAGCTTTTGTTCAGATAGACATAAGAGGTTTCTTTACTTCAGAGTCCCTGTAAGTTATATTCTAGCAAGTGAAAGGCATGATAAAAATGTCCTATATTTTAATCTTGTGGTCACAGTACATCAAAAGTGGATTTGTACATGGATGCATACTGTAATCTTGAATGTTGTACAGTTGTTTGGTGTTTTATTTTCTTGTTCCTTTAATTTCTCCTTTATCCTTTTGTTATCATCATATTTTCTGATGAAATTTTCCTATATTTGGATTATGCAGACAAGTTTATTTATGCTGTACAAAAGACTGCAAAATCATGCATTCATTTCTACATGGATTCGGTTTTTATATTTCAGAGAACTATTACACTAACAATGGTTATCAATGCTTAGGGTTTTTCCAGTAGTGTTTTTCACCTTTATCCGTGGGCATGATTTTGGAAGTGTTCAACTGATTTCTGATCCTTTAGTTCTGCTGCTGTAGAGCTTCATCTCTTTCTGAACATCATTTTTTTAGGATTGTTTATGGCTTCCTCTAAATAAGTAATCGTTGTTTCAGAATTGCTGAGAACCTTCTGCTCTGAAGATCGATTACTCCAAATTCAGCGCTCTGGAAAAAATTTAGATATTAAAGTTGTGCAGAATTTTTAATAAACCTTACAAAATTTCAGATTATATGCTACATGACTTTAAGATATATAACAGTTAAGTCTAATGTTACATGTATAGACTTAGCGTTATGACATTGGAACCACTCTGAAATGTGATATCAATGACAATGTTTTCTGTTTTCTTCTTGTATGATGTTGGAATGAACATTCTGAATCGTTCGTGTCCCTGAAATATTCTGTACTTGTAAGGCTTTTTATATGTATATTTTACTTTGGCCACCTCTAATTTTTTCCGACCTTAACCTGCTTTATTTATTCCTTTGTGTTATCGTTTTTCCTTTTTTCTGATACTTTTTCGATGTAGAAGCTGTAATTTAGGAAAAAACCAGGTACCCCACGTAAGAGAATCGAACCTTCGATGCCAACCGAGGCCATGAACAAATGCCTGTTCATTACAGCTCAAAATCGGCAGTGTCTCTTTTAGTTGTGTTATTCATAAAGTATAAAAAGTGAAAAAATTCTGTTCTCCACTTGCGCCACCAGCGAGTCAGTGACCAGGTATATACGTTCGTGAAATTGTCTGGCCCGATTGCCAGTTTCCCAGAATTCACTTCACTTTTATCTGTATTTTAATAATTAATTTTTTTTTGGGTGGGTTATGGGCAAATTGAAAACAATATTACAGCTTATAATACTTCATTTGCTAAATAGTGTCCGGTGTGTTGTTCCTCTTTTCAAGGGTGGGTGTTCATGTTTAAATGGTCGTCTTCAGGCATGGTTGTCTTCAGGTGAGCGTGCATGTTCATGTTTAGATGGTCGTCTTCAGGCGAGCGTGAGATCACAATCAGGAAGGCATCCATGGGGAAGAAGTGATTTTTTTATTCTTGCTACATGTAATGTTAGCAACGATTTGGTATTTTCTTATTTTTGTTTTTGCCTTCACGCCTCCTAATCTGGCATTGACCATGGTTTTTTAGCGTCTCTATAGACATGGTCTTTGGAATGGCTGTGGTCATTTAATTTCCAACTTCTAAGTTCTCTCTTTGACATTTAAGGTTTGTGATGTCATATTTAGCATGATTTCGAATATTATATTTTGACTTTATAATCGCAATATACAATTATGGTTTTCAATGTAGTATCATTCTATATATGTATATTATTCTTTATAAAATATAATAATAATATCATGGTTTCTAATGGAATTAACTTTTTAATAGCAATATATCATGTTTTCTAATATTATGTTTTGACTTTCTAAATGCAATATACAATTATGGTTTTCAATGAAATATATTGGTAGGGGATAGTCATGGTGGTTATTGCCTTGGTCACTAACAAGCTTCGTATATGCTTGGTCATCTCACTATAAACTCTTCCAAAATTTTCAACAATTTATAATACTTCATTAGCTGATCTGAATAGTTTGTGGTGTGTTATTACTCTTTTCAAGCGTGTATGTTCATGTTTAGATGGTGGCATGGTTGTCTTCAAGTGAGCGTGCGTGTTCATGTCTAGATGGTCGTCTTCAGGCATGGTCGTCTTCAAGCAAGCATGAGATCACAATCAGGAAGGCATCCATGGGGAAGAAGTGCTTCTTTTATTCTTGCTACATGTAATGTTAGCAACGATTTGGTATTTTCTTTTTTCTTTTTTGCCTTCCGGCCTCCTAATTTGGCATTGACCATGGTTTTTTAACGTCTCTATAGACATGGTCTTCGGAATGGCTGTGGTCATTTCATTTAATTTCCAACTTCTAAGTTCTCCCTTTGACATTTAAGGTTTGTAATGTCATATTTAATATGGTTTCGAATATTATGTTTTGACTTTCTAATCGCAATATATGATTATGGTTTTCAATGTAGTATCATTCTAAACATGTATATTATTCTTTATAAAATGTAATAATAATATCATGGTTACTAATGGATTGGGACTAGGGGCCTCAGAAGCTTATGTATGGCGCAAACGAACATATACCAGCGCCATGCACGCTCAATGACAAGGGGCAACTTTCCTTCGCCTGAAGCTCAACCTTCGCGAAGGGCGGGTATATACTCGCGAGAGACAAGCTTGGAAGCTAGAAACAACGATCGCAGCATTCTTTATTTGATGAGTACGAGCGGAGCGCCACTCAATCGATTCGAAACAATATCATATCGATGCGATTCCAAACTCTATAGCAGTTATTGCTCCATCCTAATGGGGAACTCACAATGTGAAGCCATTAACTAACCAGTTTAGGCAGTGTTTATGAGATGGCTATAGGTTGTCAGTGCTTGCTTGACGTTAGGAAAGCAAGGACCCGACAGGGGCTCGACTGATAAGGAGAGGATGCGGAAGCAGGCTCGACCAACGCTAGTTCAAAGCGGACTGACTTACAGTCACTTTACTGGATGGCTTATTTAGGCTTCTTCGGGCATTTGCTAAGTTCTATGTTCACTTCATCCCCCTGAAGGATAGATGTTTCATTTGGTACGAAGTCGCTTGTCCAATACAATTGGTCTAACCCCCGATGATCTATTTCCACGAACAATTGGTATAACCGAAACAGAACCATCGCTAGCTAACGAACCATCACTGCTATCTCTCCATCCAAGCCATCTAAACGATCTCAACAGCAAAGCCATACCTGCCGCTGCGAATGGCTCAACTTCCCAGTCCAGACTGTATTTCTTCTCCTACCGAAGATCTTTATTCACCTCTTCTCCCCTGGCTCTAGCCCACCGCAGCATGTCTCTCTCTAGCCCCTCGCCGAATCTCTCCTTCCTGACCTGAATGGCTGCTCTATTATCGCCCCCTTTCCCTGAGGTCTGGTAACACGATCAATAGGCCAATCCGATCAATTTCCTCAGCCTAAGGAATGAGTTCATGGGCAGCGGTCGGCCCCTCCCTATTCTTATTATTATTGATGTTGGTTGTGCCAGGCAGGGGCTACAAATACTCAGTACGCATCCATCGCTTGCCGTACCAACCATAGTTAGTAGCCCCCGGGGAAGGAAACTGGTATGCCTGGGCTGGCTGGGAAAATACTAGTAATGGAACTAGTCATTTCATTAATTAATTAGTCAGTTTAGGGCCCATAAGAATAATAGGGCGGGAGACATGGTCCTTAGGGCCAATGAGAATATATGAAAGTCCTTTGAGTAATCAGGGCTCACCAATACTGGCGCTGTTACTATTGCATCCTTTATCTTCTTGAACGCCATCTTACTCTCATTATTCCACTCTCACTCCTGATCCTTCTGAAGCAAATTAGATATGGGCTTTGTCATCTCTGCATTCCTTGGGATTTAGGTCCCCACATGACTCCAAAGCTCGTTATATAGGCATTGACAGTCTTGGTTGTTTATTTATGCTGTACAAAAGACTGCAAAATCATGCATTCATTTCTACATGGATTCGGTTTTTATATTTCAGAGAACTATTACACTAACAATGGTTATCAATGCTTAGGGTTTTTCCAGTAGTGTTTTTCACCTTTATCCGTGGGCATGATTTTGGAAGTGTTCAACTGATTTCTGATCCTTTAGTTCTGTTGCTGTAGAGCTTCATCTCTTTCTGAACATCATTTTTTTAGGATTGTTTATGGCTTCCTCTAAATAAGTAATCGTTGTTTCAGAATTGCTGAGAACCTTCTGCTCTGAAGATCGATTACTCCAAATTCAGCGCTCTGGAAAAAATTTAGATATTAAAGCTGTGCAGAATTTTTAATAAACCTTACAAAATTTCAGATTATATGCTACATGACTTTAAGATATATGACAGTTAAGTCTAATATTACATGTATAGACTTAGCGTTATGACATTGGAACCACTCTGAAATGTGATATCAATGACAATGTTTTCTGTTTTCTTCTTGTATGATGTTGGAATGAACATTCTGAATCGTTCGTGTCCCTAAAATATTCTGTACTTGTAAGGCTTTTTATATGTATATTTTACTTTGGCCACCTCTAATTTTTTCCGACATTAACCTGCTTTATTTATTCCTTTGTGTTATCGTTTTTCCTTTTTTTTGATACTTTTTCGATGTAGAAGCTGTAATTTAGGAAAAAACCAGGTACCCCACGTAAGAGAATCGAACCTTCGATGCCAACCGAGGCCATGAACAAATGCCTGTTCATTACAGCTCAAAATCGGCAGTGTCTATTTTAGTTGTGTTATTCATAAAGTATAAAAAGTGAAAAACTTCTGTTCTCCACTTGCGCCACCAGCGAGTCAGTGACCAGGTATATACGTTCGCGAAATTGTCTGGCCCGATTGCCAGTTTCCCAGAATTCACTTCACTTTTATCTGTATTTTAATAATTAATTTTTTTTTGGGTGGGTTATGGGCAAATTGAAAACAATATTACATCTTATAATACTTCATTTGCTAAATAGTGTCCGGTGTGTTGTTCCTCTTTTCAAGGGTGGGTGTTCATGTTTAAATGTTCGTCTTCAGGCATGGTTGTCTTCAGGTGAGCGTGCATGTTCATGTTTAGATGGTCGTCTTCAGGCGAGCGTGAGATCACAATCAGGAAGGCATCCATGGGGAAGAAGTTCTTTTTTTATTCTTGCTACATGTAATGTTAGCAACGATTTGGTATTTTCTTATTTTTGTTTTTGCCTTCACGCCTCCTAATCTGGCATTGACCATGGTTTTTTAGCGTCTCTATAGACATGGTCTTTGGAATGGCTGTGGTCATTTAATTTCCAACTTCTAAGTTCTCTCTTTGACATTTAAGGTTTGTGATGTCATATTTAGCATGATTTCGAATATTATATTTTGACTTTATAATCGCAATATACAATTATGGTTTTCAATGTAGTATCATTCTATATATGTATATTATTCTTTATAAAATATAATAATAATATCATGGTTTCTAATGGAATTAACTTTTTAATAGCAATATATCATGTTTTCTAATATTATGTTTTGACTTTCTAAATGCAATATACAATTATGGTTTTCAATGAAATATATTGGTAGGGGATAGTCATGGTGGTTATTGCCTTGGTCACTAACAAGCTTCGTATATGCTTGGTCATCTCACTATAAACTCTTCCAAAATTTTCAACAATTTATAATACTTCATTAGCTGATCTGAATAGTTTGTGGTGTGTTATTACTCTTTTCAAGCGTGTATGTTCATGTTTAGATGGTGGCATGGTTGTCTTCAAGTGAGCGTGCGTGTTCATGTCTAGATGGTCGTCTTCAGGCATGGTCGTCTTCAAGCAAGCATGAGATCACAATCAGGAAGGCATCCATGGGGAAGAAGTGCTTCTTTTATTCTTGCTACATGTAATGTTAGCAACGATTTGGTATTTTCTTTTTTCTTTTTTGCCTTCCGGCCTCCTAATTTGGCATTGACCATGGTTTTTTAACGTCTCTATAGACATGGTCTTCGGAATGGCTGTGGTCATTTCATTTAATTTCCAACTTCTAAGTTCTCCCTTTGACATTTAAGGTTTGTAATGTCATATTTAATATGGTTTCGAATATTATGTTTTGACTTTCTAATCGCAATATATGATTATGGTTTTCAATGTAGTATCATTCTAAACATGTATATTATTCTTTATAAAATATAATAATAATATCATGGTTACTAATGGAATTAACTTTTTAATAGCAATATATCAACATGTTTTCTAATATTATGTTTTGACTTTCTAAATGCAATATACAATTATGGTTTTCAATGAAATATATTGGTAGGGGATAGTGATGGTGGTTATTGCCTTGGTCACTAGCAAGCTTCGTATATGCTTGAGCCTTGGCCATCTATAAAGGTTTCTTGATTTTGGGTAGTTAACTTAATCTCATGATTTTGGGTAATTAACTTACTCTAAAATGAAATAAGACATTCAATGTGTTCCTTGTAATATATATATAAACAAAACATCTAAAGAAAAGTAATTGCACAATGATCCACTCCAAGAAAACAAGGTTTTCCACAAACCAATTAACTCTTCTAGAAAAATTCAACAATTCCAATTTAATAATCCTATCGGCCTCTCTTTGTACCTTTTGGGACAATTGCTAGTATTAATAACACATGAAATTATCCCCTAATGGGGTGACCAACGACGAGAGAGTGCCGTCCGTGAGTGTTAATGCTCACCCCACGCGTTATTAGGTGGATGAGACTCGGTAATAATAGGCACCCTTGGGAACAATACCCGGACATTTTCGAGACAAAGCGGATTATATGGTTCTAGTTGAAACGGTTTTGTGCATCGACAAAGCGGATTATATGGTTCTAGTTGAAACGGTTTTGTGCATCGACAAAGCGGATTATATGGTTCTAGTTGAAACGGTTTTGTGCATCAATTGTGATAATGAAAGCTGTAATCTAGTTAGTTAGAGGAATTGCTCGCAAAGTTATACAAATTCTGATTATATTTACAGAAAAATTGGCAAAGATTTTTGTAAATTCAAGTTATAGTTGTTAAATTTCAAAATTTTAGGTGTCCTAAACATTTTTGATGGTGATGAATCCATTTCCACCATCAAAAACACGATTCAAACACTACCTCTACAAGATTTTTTGAAATCTTTTTGCCCAGATTCCGACCACTTTTGGTCGTCCGTGCAATTCCTCCGCCTCGGTAGACGAGAGGAAGATTGGTCAGAGGTTTTGTCAATGTGAGCTTTGCAGACCAACGATTAGAAGCCAAGATTGCTGTGAATTATTGGGTGAGGGATCTATGGAAGGCTACCCTGAAATTGTAGGAAAACATGTTGCCTCGGATCCGGGTCCTTGTTTTCTCTATGCGTACATATGCAACATAATATATCGATAATTATACTTCCTCCCCAAGTTATTTTTTATGATAGAATTTAGGCTTGAGAGGCCACTGTTGAGGAAGTGTAGAATGCAAAGGTCTTTTTCTTCACTCCCCAATCAAGAGGTGATAGTTTGGGTCACATTTATGGGCCTCGAAGGTTTCTTGATAGTTGGGGTCACATTTATGGGCCTCAAAGGTTTTGGTTGGGGTGGCTTTCTCTCTGGCATTTTAGTTTTCTCCCTAGTGGTGGGTGTTTTTTTGCCTTAGTTGGGAACCTTAATTGGGTTTCTGGGGATCTCTCTTTATGGGTATTGTGGTCATACTTCTCTGTGAAAGAATCCTTGTTTGTTGGATGGCTCTGAGGCATCCAATTTGTTATTTTATTTTCGCTTTCATGGGTAGTTGGTCAGACGGATGTGGCTAATAAGGCTCGAGGTTGGCCCTTTCCTTTAGCCTTTGTATCTCACCTCGAGACTCCATTACTAGTGACCCTCTCAATGTATTGTGGGTTTTCTATGTGTTTTTAGAAGACCCTGAGAGTCACAGGTGTCAGGGATCTAGTCTTTTCACTTCTTTCGCATTGCCTTTGTTTATAAGTTCTACATTCATTGGGTCGAGGAGTCTCTTTGAGTTAGTTATTGTATCCAAAAGAGATATTGTTGGGGACGTTGGTAGCCACAAAGTTGTTGTTGTGTTGATGCTGAGGTGTGGGTAGTCTTGTCGACTATAGATTTAGGTGGTCAACATACAAGGTGTACGCAGTGGGGCATGGTCTAAGCGGGGAAGGAACATGGTGTGGGCAACTACAATGATATGTCAACAAGGGTGTCCTCGTTGTTGTGGCAGATGTCGTTGACAACTTGGTGCATGGGCTAACATGGGGTAAGACCTCAATAAGGAAGAGGTAGGATGTCGACGTGGGACTAGAGGTTTCCCATGCTCCATTCCATTCATCGTGTCATGTGGAACAACCACATTCTCTCGACATAATTTCAGAACAACTTCGAGACATCCAGGGCAACCTCGACATACTTCATGAGCATAGGTACGAGGACATGAATGAGATATTGGAATACATAAATGATGTGTAGTTCAATTAGAATGAGATCCTATAATAGTTTATTGCCATGAGGTGCATTCAACACTGCAACAATGAAAGAATGGATGAAATTGAAGTGTTCTTAGCGCATATTGATTATCATATGCATGAAGATCGTGGGTCTCTAGCTTATCTAAGTAATCAAGCTCAAAAACCCCCTCCTTAAGATGAAATTTGCAGGCCATGTTTTATTTTTGTATGTTTTGGCGAACATCTAGCCATTTTGTCCATGGGATACATGTAATGGTTGGTCATATCTCTTATGTTTTTGTCTGACTCTCCTCGCTTATAAATCTAGTCAGAGTAAAGTGGGGATAGTCGAAGGCCACCAAAATGTAAGCGACTCTTTCCTGATAATATAATGAAACTTTGTTAATTAACACAAAATAAAAATAAAAAAATAAGAGAACATATGAATTTTTTTTCTTTTTAGCGTATCTTTAAATATTTCATTTTAGTATATTTTATTTTCATCGGTAAATTTAAATATTAAATTTTAATTATAAATATATTTTTTTTATTATATTCAAATCTTTTTAATGATATTTTAAACTAATATTTTGTTTAATAATTTTTTTAACATCTATTTTGTAAATGCCTCTTTGATATTTAATTACTATATTTCTTCAGACTTATTAAATTATATTTTTAGTATGAAATTTTAAATATAACCAGCATAGATCCATCATAAGTACGGATCTAACATGAGTCAAGAGGGATCTAATTTCTTCACATGTAAATATTTTTTATGAACTCACTTTATTTAAATATTTTGCATAGTTTATTAATTTTTTTTTTTAGTTTTTTAATTTTTTTTTTTCATTTTTATTTGGGTCAGCATGAGTAAAAAATTCAACTTTTGATGATAAGACGAACAGGGTTACACATCATGCTAGGCTGTAGAATGAGCCTCTCATCTCAAATATTCAAATATTTTTTAATAATATTTTAAGCTAAATATTTTATTTTAATAATTTTTAAACATCCATGGCTCTTTGATATTTAATTACTATATTTTCTTGAGACTTATTATATTAAATTTTAAATGTAAATATTATAGTATTATTAAATTAATATTAATTAATATTATTGAGTTTTTTGTGTTATTAACTTTTTATCAATATTAATTTTAATTATAGATACTTTAAGTTAATAATTTTGATTTTTGTAAATGCCTCTTTGATATTTTAATTATCATATTTTCTTCAAACTTAGTATATTAATATTTTAGTATTAAATTTTAAATATAAATAATATAGTATTATTAAATTAATATTATTGAGTATTTTATATTATTAACTTATTATTAATACTAATTCTAGCTATAATACTTTAAGTTAATATTATTATTATAAAAGTAGTTATTTTAGTAAATTATTATTAATTTAAGTTTGAGAACTATAAATATTAATTTCAAAATATTAATGTTAATATTATTAAGTTTAAATTTATTTTATTATTAATAAGTCTAACTATAAATTTTTTTACTTAGTCCTCGATCAGGGTGTGTGTTGGTATATCGATTCTATTGGGGTCTAGGTCATGTGTAAACTTAAATAAGGAAGGCTCAGAGGGAAGATAAACCACTGCCCTTGCACATTTGGAAAGGAAGGCATCGTAGCAGTGTGCATGCATGTAGTTATTTTTTACGAGATCAGGAAGAGCAACACCTTATTGAAGTGGTTAAGGGTTTCTCTTTACTCATTCTCAGGTGTTGGTTTGTTGGTTCTAGCCTTTGATATTGGTATAATGTTATTTGGTCACTCATGGTTCTTCAAGAAGGAAGCTTCGTCGGTGGGTTACTATGGTGTTTTTGGTTCCCTTAGCGTCATGTCCACAGAAGTTGGATATGTTATTTCTCTTCGTCCTTTCATCCCTTTCTCTCGGTATCCTTCACGCTTGTGTCAATTCGATGGAGAAGTTTTTGTAATATGGGTTCTGTAAGAGGATGGAATATATGTCAAGAATTACGGAAAGATCTCGCCGGGTTTTTTTATGAATTGTCTTCATTCTGTATAGTTGTTTCCATTCTCTTTGGAATTTTACTATCCTTCATGGGAATGTATCCTATTTCTGTAGTTTGGAGTTTTTCATATGCCACATGTGTGGTTGTTTATGTTTGTTATATCCTTCATTCAATGTCTACGCAAGCATGGAAGAACCGAGGTCTCTTTCGTCTAGTTCATCTTATTTTATCTTTGTGTTTGGTCTTAAGCGGGCTCGGGGAGCTTGGGTATGCGGTTCCTCACCTTGGGCAACAGACCCATCTCATTTTCATTGCAATTGTTGGGTTCAACCCTAATGTTCAGTGTTCAATTTCGTTATGTGGTGTCAATCTTCCATGTATTCATTGTTAGTGTAACTATCGGGACCTCAAGCTACCTGAGTGCTTCATGTTCGAGGTCTGGGTTGTCTGTTTTATGATTTCTATTCAACCACAACTCTATTCAGAGGTATCATGGCTCGTCCTACCTCATGTTCTAGTTCTTCAGTGAGATGTGGTCGGGGTCATGGAAGGAATGTTGGGAAGCGTGACATCAATAGTCAAGCTTAGACCCACAAGACGAGGGTTCTGGGCCACAAGCCAACATCACAAATAATCCAAGATGTGGTCCATTCTTACCAGACAGGTACCACTTCTCAGGTCTGGTAGCTTATTTCAAATTGAGAGATAGAGCTTAACCAACAAGAAAAAGAAGAGATTCACTTGGAAGACAGGAGAGACTTGGTCCATGGCCCTGACCATTCCATAGGTTGCACCTCTTAATATAAGAAGATTGTCCACTTGTATTTGTTAAATGAAGAACATTGTGACCAAGGCCATCATGAACCCTCCAACTAGTCCTTCTAAGTCTAACCCTGGTTTACAGGAAATTCAGAAGGAATTTCATCTTATTTAATTCCAAATTCAGCAGCAGAATGCCCACTTGAGCCGCATCAAGAAAGACATTCCATGTCTTCACCATTTTGAGTTGTTGGGTTGAAGTGTGAAAGATACAACCCTAGTGGATTCCTATGACAAATAACAATATGCTTAGCTTTGTTTGATTTCAAATTTTGTTTAACTATATATGGTAAAGCTTCCATCTAGGTTATTATGTTTCAGTTACTTAGATCTTACAAGTTTTCAAGACGTTCATTTGTATAAGGCACTATTAGATAGACTCAAACTTTTATGTTTTTGGATGGCATACAATGTTGTACGGTGGCTGAGAGACCTGGTTTCCCTCTGGGCATGTTGAGGCCACTAAACTCCTTGAATTCTGATTGCAACGTGTGTTTTGAAGAAGATGAATGAAAAGGTCCTGCCAAGCTTACAAAAAAAACACTTTACTTAATATTAATATTTATAAAAATAGTTACTATTATTAATTATAATTTATAAACATAAATAGTATTTTTATAGTTTATTATTGACGATGATGATTAACGTCGACTAACACCGATATGGTCTATCGAACCTTAAGAAAGAAGTGGTTAAATGGGATTATTTAAAATATTATTTTTGCGACCAAAAAGGAGGGGAAGAAGTGTTCCAAAGTCACTGTAGCTTTGTTGACTAAAGAGGTTGAGGAGCTTGGTCGTGGGGAAAATGTTTTGGAAATAAGAGTGGATATGAGTAAGGGCTAGAAAATCCAAGAGAAGGTTATTTTCATCTTTGACTCTTTCAATATCATAAAGGAGGCAAATTCTCTTGTCCCAAGGTATCTTGGGAATAGACCAACATTTGTTTTCACTTCAAATTCATGAGAATTAGTTCTAATACTTGCAATATTCATTCTCTTCTTAGCATTGGTTAAGAAAGAAAGGTAATACCAGTTAGCAAGCGAGGGTTTGATAACCTCCTTACAATATCTTAACTTTCCTTTTCCCTCTAACTCCTTATCACTCCACAAATTATCCTTAAATTTGGAAGTAAAGATGTTTTTAATATTATCCTTATTCCCCAATATGATCTCCTCCTTTATCTCTACATGATCGAGCTAGGACTTGGCATCCTTGTGCCACCCTCGCTTGAGTCCAAGGTGGTTTTGACTAGAGTTAGAAGCAATTTTTTGGAGTCTCTTAGCTTCCATGATGTACAACTTCTTCTTATACATCAAATACCTAAACATAGTTGTGCATTCAATGGGGGAAAGGTTAGCCTCAATTAAGAGAATAAGATATGGAGTATTACCTTTAACCTTAAGGTCATAGGTTATGAATTTATTTTGGATAGTTTCATTTTTCTCCATAAATCTCTAAATAGACTACAACCCTACACCTCACATCCATATAAAATAATAGGGGTGACGAGAGTCTCGAAGAGGAACGTTTTTTACCCCAAACCCAAAGATGAGTCGTCTTACAATTGTTTTCAAGTTCATAGTAAGATCTCCAACCTCCTATAATCGTTTGCTTAATGCTATAATTACAATTGCACTGATGGTGGATGTCAATACCTAAATATTTGTAAGAAGAAACATTCTCTAAGTAATTGTTATCATAAATGAAATTATCATAGGCAATCTTTTTGGAAATAATAATCATAAATTTAGTCTTGTTAGTATTAACAGTCATACCCATCTTGGAACAGTAATCGTGGAGGGTGTTAAGTTGCTTATTGAGATTGTCGCGACTTCGTGCATGAAGAATAATATCATCAATATAAAGAATAAGAGTAATAACTATGGCGCGAGCTTAAGTCCTTCACAACTAACAGCTTCTAAGCATTCCTCAAACTTGTCGATGTAACAATAATAATAATTTATTATTATTATATTTATATTATTGACTTAAATTTCAAGATTCATAACTATTTATTTCATTAGTGATGTCACAAATTATTTAAATTTGAGAATTATAAATTATGAGGTGACCTTTGAAATTATAAATTATTATTATAAGTAATTAGAGTGTAAGATTCAATTACTTCACAACAAATGTAAAAAAAAATTATTTAATGATGACACATACTCTATCTCTCTAAAGTGTATTAATATTCAATCAAATACTTATAATGAAAAGGAACATTAAAAGTTGGCTACTAGTGGCGGGTCGCAAATTCCTTTCACAACCTATGTATATCTATTAAATGAATTTTAAGTAAAATATAATTATATGTGTTTTTTAATATATATAGAGTAATTATAGGTGTGAAATATATTTAAATGATTAAAAAAACTTGTTTGGGATAAAGTGGACATACAAACTTTAAAGTTATTTTTTTTATCATTTATGGTGAAATTTTTGTTTCTATCAATTAGAATGCTTTAAGCTTTAAACCAATAATGAAAATAAAGAGTTTCAATAGCTTTAATAACTACAACAATGGTACTTGTAAATTTGGTTGATATATGGTACAGATTTCATGTTCATATTAATTATTATATAATTACAATAATTATATAAGTAATGATTAAGTTTTTAATATTAAGTTTAAAATAACAAAAAGTGAACCGGAACTCTGCGACAATAGTAATTTCGGGTTTCTGACAAACTCTACGATGGCAGACTTACTCAGACAATGGCAACCCTGTAACTATTCCTTAGAAATACTCGCAATAATTTACAACACCGACTAGAGTACCCGTCATGGAAGACCTTCAGGGGGAGGTCACGGGGCCTCCCCCCAATGATCAGGACAAAACTCAGATGCACACGGGAACTGATGGGACGAAGCCACAGGAAGAAGCAGAAATGACTCATAAAGCACAAACAGATAACACAGGAAGGGATGAAGCTCCCAAAGCAACCTCAACAACCTGCAAACCTGTTGCAGTAGAAAGACCTAAGATTGAACTACCAACTCAAAGAATCAATACCCAAATCCAGTACATGAAGGATCACACTTTAATAGGAAAATTTATCGGCTTCTGGCCCACTGAGAAAGCCCTACATGGTTGGATCGCAGCCAAATGGAAACCAAAAGGGCACATCACCTTGCAGCTGGGGCCAAAAGGTTTTTTTACGGCAGTCTTCAACTACATAGAAGACCAAAATAGGATCATCGATGGAGGTCTATACTTCTTCAATGCAGTTGGTCTTTACCTGAGAGACTGGATCAAATGATTCAACCTGGACAAAGAGGATCTAAGTTGGGCACCAGTCTGGATCCATCTTTATTCACTTCCTCTGGAATATTGGGATGAAGAATCACTGACAGATATTGGAAATGGCCTAGGGGAGTTCATTAAGATCACGAAGGAGACAAAACTCAAAAGATACACTTCCTACACCCGCATTTCATGCATCTAAGAAAAGCTCTTCAGGATGTGGTAAGTTTATATCATGATGATTTTGAGTGGATTTAGTCAATATATTATGGACATGTGCCGTTCAGATGCAAAAAATGACATGCCCTTGGCCATCTCTTTCGTGATTTCCTATTAAATATGAAACCCCCAACTCATTCCTCTTCAGAAAAACCTGATTCGGACGATTTCACTAGGGTAAATAATCACAAAAAGAACAACAAAAAACCCGCATCAAGCCCTAAAAATCCTTCTACCAACGCCTCAATACCGTCCACCAATAACAGCTTTGATATCTTACCTCAACCTGAGCTGAAAGAATCTGAGTCCCCCTTACTCTCTAAGGAGCCTCCCAAGGCAACCTCTAAGCTAAACCCCTTGGGCCCAGGGCAATCTCAGAAGCCCTCGCAACCCACTGATTTAACCACCTCCACGCCTAGTCCGAAACTGATTTGGAAACCTCATGGCATGGAAATAGACATTTTGCAGCAAGAGACTACTGTAGCAACAGACTTCGCACCGGAAAACTGTGAGGCCAAGCATATGGAAGAAAACCCTGAAAGTATAGACATAGGAGATCTAGATATAATGGGACTAGAACAAGCTTGTAGGAAAAAAGAATTTGACAAGATCCCAGAAAGACAGTTGGAAAGTTTGGAAGTCATCCTATCCAGAGCGCACCAGCAACAATCGCTAGGTATCCAACCTAGAAGTCAATGGGATGGAAAAAACATTCTAAAAGATAATAAAAAGCGCAGGAGAAAGACAGACCTCCAAAAAACCATCCGTATTGGGGAAATGCTGGTGGAATCAGGAAGATATTCTAAGCTTACAAAGTATTACAATCCCCTTCCCATTAATGAAATATGAAGCTCACGTCTTGGAATATAAGAGGGCTAAATAACCCAAGGAAGTATAGAATTATAAAAAACATGATTCAGCAGGAGAAACCCCAAATCTTCTTCATGCAAGAAACAAAATGTAACTCTACCACACTGGGCCAAACTCTTGCCAAAGCTTGGCCAAGCAGTAAAGTAGTAGCAGTGGATGCCTTAGGAGCTTCAGGAGGACTCGCGATAGCCTGGGATGAATGAGCTATCACGCTAACTAATATCCATGCAAATTATCATTTCATTTAGGCCACGTTTCATATAATAGGAACAAATGTGCATGGTCACCTCACCAATTTCTACTTCCCCAAGGAGGCTGTGAACAAAATAGACATTCTGAATACATTAACTCTGATCAACTCCACGAGAATTCATCCAGTCTGGATTACAGGAGGAGACTTCAATATCATTACTAAACTGGAAGAAAAAAAGGAGGCAGGAACAAACTGGATAGTGAAAGTATCCATCTAAAGAACTTCATCCAAAATAATTGGCTCATAGATATGCCATTCAATAATGGTATCTACACATGGAATAATAGAAGAACTGGAACTCATCAAATCACCTCCCAACTGGATATATTTCTACTTTCAGACAATGCCATTCATCCTGGAGGAGATCTTTCTGCCTCGATCTTACCTCTTACTAGCTTAGATCATTGGTCGATTTCACTCCAATGGCAAAGGCCCAGGAACACCACTCGGAGACCTTTTCACTTTGAAGCTTTCTGGTTAATGCATCTAGACTTCAACAACCTGATACACACAGCTTGGAAAAGCTTCAGTCCACTGGAAGGTTAAAAAATGTATCAATTTCAACAAAACCTCAAGCATATCAAAAAGAACATTAAGCAATGGAATCAATTGACCTTTGGCAATATCTTCCAAGCTCAGAATGCTCTAGATCAGGAAATGAACAAAATCTAGCAGACTATCATCATGGAGGGAAGAACTGAAACCCTCTCAAAGCAGGAAAATCTCCTTCAAATACAAAGAACAGAAAGAGAAAAACAAGAGGAGACACTCTAGAAGCAAAAATCTAGAGTCAAATGGCTTAAGGAGGGAGAGAAAAATACAAAATTTTTCCATTGAACCACCATAAAGAGAAGAATGCATAACAATATCAATCATATTCATAATCAACAAGGAGCATGCCTGGAAAAACATAAGGACATGGAGCAAGAATTTCTTACTTATTTAAAACAAATGCATCAAGAACCACAAGTCAATCGATAGCCAGCTATAGAGAAGATTATACAAAACATTCCGACAATTATAACTAAAGAACACAATCAGCTCCTTCTTCATCTGACAACTCTACAGGAATTTGAGTCCGCTATGCGACAACTCCCGGAAGGAAAAGCACCTGGTTGAGATGGTTTTACCTCAAATTTCTTTCATAATTTCTGGGATCTCACAAAAGAGTAGGTCTGGCATGTTGTTGAAGAATCCTGGACTTCACAATGGATGCTTCCCTCACTGAACGTGACTTTTATTGCCCTCATCCCCAAAGAAGCACAATCTTTAACACCGGACAAATTCAATTCTATCGCTCTCTGTAATTTTATTTACAAAATCATATCGAAAGTTATTGTCTCCTGCCTGAAGAATTGCTACCTCTGCTCATCTCGCCAGAGCAATCGGGATATGTGGAAGGAAAGCAAATCACAAATGGCATCATTCTCACCCATGACATCATGCACTCCCTGAAGCAGCTCAAAAAAGCAAGTATGCTCCTTAAAATTGACCTTTCAAAATCTTTCGATAAACTAAGTTGGACTTATATTCAAAAGATGTTGATAGCCTTTAGATTCTCCCCACCTTGGGTTAGGTGGGTTATGAGTCTTATATCCTCCACTTTTTTCTCCATTTTGATTAATGGCTTACCTTCCACCCCCTTTCACCCCTCTAGAGGTATATGACAAGGCAATCCTCTTTCCCCCTTTTTGTTTGTTTAATGGCGGAAGGGCTTGGAAGAAGTATAAAAAATGCTCTTCAATCCTAGCAACTCAGAGACCTCTCTTTCCCCAACACCCCTCCTTTTACATACCAACAATTTTTGGATGATAATATGCTATTTGGCCATCCCTCGGTTCAAGAAGCTCGTAAATTAAAATCCCTTTTGACTGAGTTCTCTGAAGCCTCTGATGCCAGCATTAACAATGCAAAATCCCAAATTTTCTTCTTTCATACCCCTTCCATCACTCAATCTTCTATAGCACGCATTTTTGGATTCTCAGTTGCCTCTCTCCCCTCTAAATATCTGGGTGCACCCATGACCGACTCTACTGTAAAGCACTCAACCTGGCAATTGCTCCTTGAGAAAATGGAAGATCACCTTTCCTCCTGGACTTATAGAGCCCTCAACATGGCCAGTCGTCTAGTATTAATCAAAGTTGTCCTGCAATCCATGCCTCTTTATCTATTCTTCGTCTTAGTAGCCCCAAAATGGGTGCTTAAGAAAATAAAAAATATTCAAAGGAATTTTTTATGGGTATGATCAGGACAAAACAGAAAATGGGCACTGGTCAAATGGGCTAGGGTTTGCGTCCAAAAATTTCAGGGGGCACTGGTCTTCGTGATCCTCAACATAGCAATGTAGTTATGGGAGCATGTTTATGGTGGAAATGGATTTCTGCTCCACACACACCATGGGCCATCCTCTGGAATGCCAAATATGTAAACAACCAACTGACAGATGAGTTAATTCGCCTCACAAATGTGGGAAAAGGTTCCTTAATTTGGAATGTGGCTAGTCACCACAAAGCTCTAATCCAACAACATATTTTTTGGGAAATAAGAGATGGCGACAATGCACGATTTTGGGATGACTCATGGCAACAGAGACCCAAGCTAAGTGCACTAATTAGACCTCACCAAATATAGGAATTGGAAGAGCATCAGATGGATAAAGTTAGCCAACATTGGATGCTTAATATCACACAGGGATACAAATAATCGATAAGCACAGACAACATCATCCGACAAGGAACAGAATCTATTCACAAGAAGCTGGAGATAGAGCTCATCAATAGGAAAATACGTTTTTCTGACAAGAAGGATATAATATGATGGGGTTACAAGGCACGAGGAACTTTCACCACTCAATAGGCTTACAATCTAATACTCAACCAACAAACAATCAAGGATCCTCTATGGGACAAAATATGGTCCCCAAACATATGGCAAAAAGTTTCAACTTTCCTCTGGTTGTTATGTCAAAACAAAATACATACTTGGGACAATCTAAGGAAAAGGAGCTTCTATGGGCCCTCCATATGCCCCAATTGTAAACAATAGGAAGAAACAATTCTGCATCTCATGAACTCGTGCCATTTAGCAAACAAACTTTGGGAAAAAGCAAGCTTCAGATGCCAAAAAGAAGGAAGAATTAAAGAGGATATTACTAACACCATTCGTAGTTAGGAAATCAATCTGTACAAGAGCAAACTGTTATACTCTTTATGGAAAATCATCCCAGGTCTTCTTATGTAGACTATATGGAATGAAAGAAATCGGTGTATCTTTAAAGATCAACCTACACCATTAGAAGTCCTATGGAACAACCTTTGCAAAAACCTTTAGGAAACATTAATTCATCAAACATGGACTGAAGAGGATTTTCCTTCCCTTCCTCAGGAGCAGAATATATGGACAAATTGTAATATTTAGATGAACCAGGTATAGGCAAAACAAACTAAATCCTCTTTACATCACAATATACCAAACATATGGATTCCTTTGCCACATAATATGATCCAATTAAACTTCGATGGCGCCTCCAAAGGTAACCCAGGCAAAGCAGGCTATGGAGGAGCATTCAGGGATCACAAAGGCAAACCTCTTCTAATCTTCCTAGGCTCAATAGGATGGGACACGAACAAATTTGTAGAGCTAGAAGGGCTATGGAAAGGGCTTATTTTAGCTCAACAACACAACTTCTTCCCACTAGTAATTGAAGGTGACTCTCAAATTCTCATTAACATGGTTAATCAGAATCTATAGGGGACCCCGACATACAAAGTAGTTAGCAGTTGGAGATTGGTAGCAAGATTAGAGCTCATCGAACAATGGCTCACCACCAACAGAGCAGTCACCTTCAAACATATTAGAAGAGAAGGCAACAAATTGGCTGATTTCTTGGCTAATTTAGGGGTGGACATTGATTAGACTCTACATACAGGTCTACTCAATACTTTGGCCACTACTTCCCAAATAAAGGAATTTCATGAATTGGTAGAGAGTGAAGAGGAATACCCGGATGTGGGTCATAATGAGGCCATTAATTAAGAATAGACAGCAAGACAGTGGGTGGATGGGCCACGTGGCCACCTGCACCCCTCCCCACGCCAATTTATGGAAAATTCCAGTCGACCTGCAGGCACATTTACTCTGGTGCTTTAGTCGAGAAATACGCAACAAGGATAAGGCAATGGCAGAAGCAAGCCACATTTCATTCATCCCTCCCTTGCTAAACTGTTCTTGTCCCCCTCACGCAGTGGAGCCAAGCTCACGCACCATCACTGGCAGGAGGTGTTGGATACTCAGCTGTGTCGACTTGGGAAATGGCTTCCATTTCTCCTAAATGACACATTGTATGCTAAAGCACGCTCAGAATTCCTCTGTTCTTCCTCGGCATAACCAATTCAATCCCCAAGAAACCTCCGCCTCCCCACCTGCAAATCCTAAAATCATCACAATCATGGTGCGCACTTGCCATTGCATGCGTTGCAAACGCGGGGGTAGTCGAGGCAGAAGCATACGCCCCCCACACAACACCTAACCCTGATTCTGCTGCTCCTTTCTCCTCCCCATCCATCACTCATTCTCGTGGTCCCTTCTCCGAAAGATACCCTGATATGTGCAGTGGTAGAGGGAAGTCATAGGCCCATGGCATCCAAAGCGCAAATGTAGCTACCCAAATAGAGAATTCCCCCACCCCTCCTCACCCCTCTCACCATACCGCCCAATTCTGCTTCCAGAGTTCGCTGAGTGGGCCAAAAATCTTAATCACGATTAACATAACCTTTAGTGAGGAAACTAGTTCGCAGGCTGAGCAGGATGCTCAGACTCACGACTTTAGACCAGGGAAAAGGAACAACGGCGCAAAGCAGAAGGCAGTTAAGAGGAACAGGGATGACAATGAACCAGGAAAGCAGCAGAAGGTAGAGAAAATTGAAATTTTGCATGGCAAGGAGCTGGATGGAAGTGAGCATGCAGCTGAGGGCAGAGCGGGTGGCATGAAGGCTGCTGGTGATACCCTGAATGACACATTAGGCATGCATGCAGCGGAGGGCAGCTCAAAAAGCATTCAAACAATAAGTGGCATCCCATGTGGCACATCAGCAGAGGATGACTACGCGTGTCACATTGTGGAAGAGCCCAACCCATACAACATCGAGGGGGTCCCTTGCATGGTCAGAGCACCCAACCCATATGTCTAGTCACTAGGTGTCGCCTTGCAGATCAACGAAGGTTTTACAAGCTTGTTGTCTGAGGTTTCTACTCCTATTTTTTCAAACCTATTGGTATGTTTTGATTGATTTTTAACTAGGACCCTGTTTGGGCCTTTCAAATTTAAGTTTTGAGATCCCTGTGTGGGCCCTTTAAAGTTAAGTTTCGAGACCCCTGCGTGGGCTTTTTGTTGTAATCTCACTCAAACTGGTTTCCCCTCGGATGGCACTCGGGTTTCTTTTTTTGACAGTTATGACATAACGTTGTTCCGCACCGCAGAGGCCGAAGCCTCGATGTATTATTATTTTGCTTAATTTCAATAGAATAGTTTTACTTAGAAAAAAAAAATATTAAGTTTAAAATATTGAGTTATAATATAAAGTTATAATATTGTGTTTTAACATTTTGATTTTAATATTGAGGTTTCAATATAAGTAAGCATAATTTAAGTATTCAACTAAGTGAGTAAGTTTAAATTAACATGGAAAAATTTAATATTATAAATTTTGATATAAAAATATAATTATATAAACCTTAATATTATAAACCATATATATTAAGCACTGATTTTAAATCCTAATATTAAACCCTTATATATTATAAACCTAAAATCTATATAATGATCGTAATATGATATCTTATATATTAGAAACCTAACATTATAAATATAAATATTAAATATAATATTCTAAATCATGATATTAAACCATCTATTATAAACCTTAACATTAAACCCAATATTATAAACCCTAATATTGTAAATCCAATATTAACCTCAATATTATTAACCCAAAATTATAAATCCCATATATAACTCAAATATTGTAAATTCCATATTAAAGCCAATATTATAAAACCTAATATTATAAACATTAATCAATCCCAATACTATAAATCGTAATATTAAACCCAATATTATAAACCCAAATATTAAGCCCTAACATTAAACCAAATACTAAAAACCCAATATTATAAATCCAATATATTACAAACCATGATATTAAAATTAATATTATAAATTGTAGTATTAAACTCGATATTATAAACCCTCATCTTATAAATCTAGTATTAAACCTTAATATTATAAAACCAATTTTATGGACCCAATGTATAAACCATGTATTATAAATCCCATATTGTAAAACCCATATTAAATCAAATATTATAAACACTAATATTAACTTCAATCTTATAAACCGTCATATTAGACCTAATATTATAAACTGTAATATTAAATTCAATTATATAAACCTTATATTAAACCCTAATAATATAAACCCTACCCTCATACTAAACCTAATATTATAAATTCTAATATCAAATATAACAATATAAACCCTATATTAAACCGTAATATTATAAACCTTAATATTATAAGCCCTATAAACCTAATATCGTAAACCCAAATAATAGATGCAATATTATAGTCAAAATATTATAAACCCTAATATTAAATCTAATATTAAAAATTGAACATTATAAATCCTATATATTAACCATAATGTTAAATCCTATATTATAAACCTTAATATTATATACACTAATATTAATCCCTATATATTAAACCCTAATATTATAAACCTTATATTAAACCCTAATATTATAAACTTAAATATTAAACACCCTATAATATAAACTCAATATTATAAACCCTAATATTAAACCCAATTGTTATAAACCCTAACACAACCACAATAATAAATTTGCTTGATATATGTTATTTGGTGTATATCAAGCACATACACAACCACATTAGTAAATGTGATTAAATAATTTTATAATGTCACATTCCGACAATTAGAGAAATTGCAATGTGATGTAATATTGTGACAATGTTTGTCACATTGCAACATTGGATAGATTTATGTACCATTTTGATGTCACAACATATTTGATTATTTAATATTAATCAATAATATTGATAGGCGATTAAGCTTGACCAATGTTTAAAAGTGTTAATTGTAAAACATAGCCAAACATAATTGAACATAGTCAACCACATTAGTGATTAATTTTGTAACATTACGTAGTGACATTGACCAAATTTGATTATTGTCAACTATTAACATTATATTCAATCATGTAGTAATAATAATAATAACATAATCAACCATAATATTAATATTATTATTATTATTAGTCAACTTTATTAATATGAATAATATTATTAAACATTTGTTGATCTTCATTGTGACCAATCGTGGATGACCTTAGTTGCCTAAGGTTGACAATGTTTGACTTTGGTCAACCATGGTTGACTATAATTGAATATGGTCGAGTTACATTAACAAAGGAAAACTATGAGTGAGTTTTGACTTTCATTAAATATGATAATCATAGGGTTGGCCAAGTTTGATCATGGTCAACTATTCTAACATGGACTATAAAGGTCAATTTTGTTTGACTTTCGTTGAATATCATTGACTATTAATATTAATCAATAATATTAATAGACGATTATGTTTGACTGAAGTTGAAGAGTATTGAGTGTCAAACATTGTCGAACATGGTTAACCATTTAGTAAATGTGGTTAACTAATTTTGTAATGTTGCATTGCGATGTTGGATAAATTGCAATGTAATGTAACATTGTGACAATGTTTGTCGCAATGTGATAATGTTTGTAACATTGTGACGTTAAACAAAAATCTATCACAATGTGATGTTCAATTATTTTTTATCACAATGTGACAATGTAACATTGCAATAATGTTTGTCACAATGCAACAATGTTTGTCATATTACGATGTCTGTCACATGGCTTAACTGAGTTCACCATGTGTGAACATTTCTTGACTAATTCGACCACAGTTGACCATAATTTTCTATTATAGATTATGGTTGTATATATTGATAATGAATGTTATGGTTGACCATGTTTTACCATGGTGGCATAGGTTGATCATACTTACCATATTAAGAATGGTTGGCCATATTGAGCATGGGTTAGCCATGATTTTTAAAGGTTGATTATGGTGACTATGGTTGATCAGATTTGTCCAAGATTGCCCATGGTTGAACTTGACTGAGTATAGTTGATGAAGGTCAATCATGCTAAATAAAGTAAACTATGGTTGACCATGGCGGTCATAGTTAATTATGGACAATCATAGTCAACCATAGTGATCATAGTTATTGATGGTTGACTATAGTTAAACTATAGTTAATAATGTGTGACTATTGTTAAACATCATTGACTATGTTTTCACTATGCATAGTAATTGTTTGACTATGGTTGAACATGGTTAACTATGGTTATCCATGTTCACCGTAGGAAGGTTGACTATGTTTGACTATGTAATCATGTTGACTATTGTTAAATATGGTAAACATAGAGTTGATCAAGTTTGATCATGGTCAACTATTTAAACATTGACTATCAAGGTTGACTATCAAGGTATCACAGTATTTATCTATTATGGTTTACTATGTTTGACTGTTAATATTAATCAATAATAATAGGCTATTATGTTTGATTGAAGTTGAAGAATGTTGGCTATAAAACATTGGCAAGTATGATTTGGCTATAATCGATATATTAATAATAATAATTTTATTAGTACTATCAATATCAATATCAATAAATTATCTAATATTTAAAATAAATGTTATTAATACTAATATTAACTTAGAGTAGTAACTAATATTATTAAAATGAATAATAATATTAATAATTAAAATATAATAAAGAAGTCGTCGTCATGTTGAATAATATTATTAACTTATTAATACTAAGCAGTTGTCCCAAAAGATGCAAAAAGAGGCCAATAAATTTTTTAAATTGGAAAAATTGTATGAAAATTAGAAAAATGGTACGAAAGACGCATTTGTAGATATGTATGTCATATACCCTATGTATTGAAAAAGTTAAATTTTATATAGATATTGTAAAAGATGATATTTTAGTCTTATGGATCTTTATATTTGATATACTTCTAACAAAATACTAAAAATAGTGAATAGCGGTTGTTGGAAACCACATAACATCTATAGTCTAAATTATATTATTAATTAAATTTTTTTTTAATTAATTAAAATTTATTTACAACGTATTTTAATTTACATATGAATGATAAGTGGGGCTATTTTAATTTCATATATAATCCAAATTAAAATACAAAATAATGATATTTTGTAATGAAGATTAAGTCTTGGATCAACAAAGGCATACAAAGGCCATAAAAAGGCTTTTCAAAATGCAATTCTATGTACATTTCCTCCAATGAAAACAAAAATATTAGCTTAAATTGTGGCATACAAGAAAACGAAAATGCAAATGGAAACAATAGAGTTTATCAAAAATTGTAACGTGAAAAAGTTGAAAACTAAGCCCTTGAATAGTCTGCAAAAGGAAAATCCAACCAATCCACAAAACTAAACAAGACTCGTAAAATCGTAACAAACCTTTTCCACCAAAAATTATCATTGAATAGAGTGGCAAGAGCATCACTAACGACAGATTTCTCATTCTCAACAAGCTCAGCATGAGAATCATACCAATCTGAGACACGCGAAACATCTCACCTTGCAAGGTTCAACAATGTGGAAATTCTTCATCTCCATAGTTGGTGCTAGACATAAATTCATTGTGCTCTTCAGTCTTTATGTTCACCTATGACAAAAATGCAATTAAAAAAATGAGCCTGCTCAAAGAGGGGTGAGACTATAAAATATTCAATACCTTCAATTGCAATAGTAAGTCACCCGTGACAAAAATGCAATTAAAAAAATGAGCCTACTCAAAGAAAGGGGTGAGACTGTAAAAGATTCAGTACCTTCAGTTGCAATAACAAGCCATTGCAATAGTTAAAATTTATAATCAAAACTACATTCATTATTTAAAATATTGTGTACATTTTGAAATCATGATCAGAGAGTGAAAAGAGAAAATAAAATTGTTAGTTATAAATCATCTTATATTAACTATATTGTACTTAAAATATTTGTTTAGATTAATATATATATATTTATATATATAGAAGATATATATTTCAAAACATTTCAATCAAAATTAATAATTTATTACAAAGGAGTTATTATCTATTTTTATTTGTAATTTGACAAATAAATATTTTTATGAGAAATGTTATATATATTTTATTTTAATATTTGTTAAAATTTTAATAAAAATTATTACAAATCTTTTAGGAAATAAAAAAGAGTTTACAAATATTTTATAAATATTATCAATATTTTAAAATAATAAATTAGTTTATATAATACATTTTGAATAAATTATTGTAATGGAAGAAAATCACTAAATTTAATAAATTTAAAAAAATAAAAAATATCCTTATGCTCATTAATGAATAATGAAAACGACAAATATGCATTGGTATTCTCTAGGTTGCAATTTAATTCAGTGACATAATTATGTGTAGACTTTAAATATAATTTATAAAGTATCATTGGCCAACCAAAAGCTCTGTAATTTTGGATGATGTACCTAACATGAATTTATTTTATTATGATCCTTTTTACTAAAATCGAAGGAGCTCGTGTATAGAAGATGTCATTCCCTCTATATATATGCACATTGCAGGATTCACTTCACTTTCATAAAAAAATATTGTCATCCTTATCGATGTTATAGAGAGGACTAAGTACTATTGTCAGTATAGTAAAATTCAGCGCATGTTTCAAAAAACATTGGAGAGGCATACACAATCAAATATAAATTTATTTTTTATTAAATGCAATTCCAATTTTGAGGAAAGGGCTCTGGTATGAAACGCTACCAAAATTTACCAGACTTACATATCTACTTAAAGAGAAAGTGTTGACCTTCTTACTGGCAAGAAGTAATGAATATTCATCATTTAAATTTTCACTAAAATAATGAATATCAATTGCAACGAGACATTGTACGAGACCCACTAATTAATTTCTACTTAAAGTCCACCATGATCAAAGCTTTTGGTTCTTGCAGGGAGGAAGAGGTGACCCACAGAGGCAATCATTGTGAGCATAAGCAAAAGTCGGGAAAACAGCTAAGGGTTTCACTTGAGGAATCTGACGATTGTTTTTCAAATTCATATGCTTCAAATGCTTCAGACCCAACACCTACCCTAGAATTTTCCCTTTGAAACTGTTCCATGATAGATCCAACCATCGCGTCTCCTTCAGCTCGCCCATGGGCCATGGCATCTTGCCCACCATCTAATTTCTTGAGAAATCCAAGCACTTAATTTATTCTTAACATGGAGATCGAAGTTGGAACATTGCCCTTCAAATGATTACCTGATAAGTCCATCCACTTGATGTTGCACTCACCATTGATCTCCGAGATCCTGCCTCTGATCTCGTTGTTGGCCAGATTGATGAACTCCAGGCATCCCCTTGGGGATGGGCGAGATTCTGAGATATTGTCACTCAAGAGTTTCTCTATAGACCCATACAATTTATTTGAATGAAGATCAAGAATTGAGATGGAATCAGGCAGGGAAACCTCAAAGAGATACATTTGTCTTCTCTCTGCATCTAGTAGTAGGGGAGAGTAAAATCGAGGTCTTCCTCTCAGAGCGATAAATTCAGCATTCAGTGTTTGAGAGGAACATCAGTGTTAGGCACCTATACTACTAGTGTAACCCCTTATTGTTATTAGCACAACCCTATTATTATATTGTTGTACCCATGTAATCCCCATATTGTTACTATTGTGCCCCATAGAAGCCCACTATTGTTATTATTGCCCCCTTACATTATTATTGTTAAGTTGGCTCTGATTATATTATGACCTTTAGACTCCTATATATAGAAAGGAGGTCTTGTCATTTGTATCATCGAAGAATTGTTCATTTGTGTAATGTAAAGGAGGTTGTCCCCTCGAAGAGGCTGAATTCTAAGGCATCTATCTCTCTTTTCTATCCTTTTGTGAGTTGGTTTCATAACATTTGGTATCAGAACTTTGGATTCTAGGGTTTTGTTGCTCCAAACAGGTTATCATGGCATTTGTGCTATAAATGTTTTTTGTGATGTTTCAGACAATCGAAAAAAAACCCATTTGGGTTGAAATCGTTCCAAACCTTGGGTCTGAAATTCAAAGCTTTTCTCTCTATCTTTGCGGAGATATGATCTGAGGAAGTTGGCCTTTTGCAGACACCCGAATTACATTCCAAATAGGTGACTTGAGGAAAATATTCATAGCTTTTGTTTTGAGCATCAAATTGAAATTTCATAAGAAGTTATAGAAAGAGGACGGACTGTAGTTTCCTGGGTATATTGTTTAGATCCTAAGGTCAAAAAAGTGACACGTGGAACTTCATACAATTTAGCTCTTCTAAAAAGGTATATAATCAGGTCATCTTGAGAGATTGTGCATAACTCTTTCTTAGAGAATATAAATTTGATCAGACTGGTGGCATTGGAAAGAGGATGTAGAGGGCCACTGTAAGTCACAATTTCAGAACTTAAAGATCCGAAAGTACAGAGTTACAGTCATTTCAAGATCGAGCTCCTAAAATCAAGAAAAAGCGAGATGAGGAAGTTTGATGGCAAGGATCCGGTAAATTG